>APFE031736793.1:0-32085 GCA_000404065.3 Pinus taeda
TTAAAAATATTGGAAAGAAGCTTTTCATAGTTGATTTAAATCAACAAATTAATAAAGTGAATGTCATTAGAAATGTTTACAAATTGAGATATATTATAGGTATAATTAAAATAAGAAAGTGATTTTTATCTTCATTGTTTTTAAGATCATAAAGATGACAAATTCTTTTAGTCATGGTATCTCAAGAATTGTTCAATATCTTTTTATTTTAGCAATGTTGATTTTTTTTTTTAATTATGTATAATAAAATAAATATTTTAGATTACGATTGACCATCTTTGTATAATATCTTAAAATATTGTATATTTTGTTTGTTTATCACACACAAGTTTTTCAAAAACATAGATGTGATACTATTTTTAATGGTATTAATATTTTACTAATGAAATCCTCCTCTACCAGAAATGGTTTGGTCAATATTTAGGAAGGGAACTTTTTTTTCATATAAGTTACCCTATGGTTCTATTTTAGGTGTATAGTCATAGTCATACTCTAGAAAACTATATTTACTTGTATAAAGAAGATAAAACTGGGAGCGTTGTTTTAATTTAATAGTACAACTTATAGAACACTTATGGATTTATTTAATCTTTCTCCACTATTCTCTAGGGATGCAAAAGTTTCAAATTTCAGATAACAAAAAAATGATAATCTGAAAACTTAATCATTTTTTTCACAACTAAATATTCACTAATTTTTAGTTGTTTTAAAGAAAGAAATAAGCTTTCCACTCTCTATTATTACTTTCATTTAAAGTATTGATAAAGATTAACTTTGAACATATTATATGAATTACTTTAGTTCCTAACAAATCATCACATTACCACAAATTAACATAATATAAATTTCTACATTTTATTATTCATACACATTTATTTTATATCTTTAATAAGACATATTACTGTGGCTAAATAGATAAAATATAGTTTTTAATTTTTGAATCTTTTACGTATACATAAATTCAAAGCCATATACCTTTGCCATTACCCATATCTATTAATATTAATAATAAAGAAATTTAAATATACTAAATTAAATAACATAATTAAACACCTACTTTTCGACATATATTTCTACATTTAATTAATTATTTTTGAAAATAAATAAAAAAAGACCATTGCATTAAACTTTTTAATTAATAATGATTAATGAATTTCGTTTATATAGTCACTCAACCATTCTTTTTAATCCCAATTAATTTGTAGAAAACATTTTCTTTGATCTCTTAATAATTAATGAAGGAAGGGTGGAGGAGTTTCCTTCGACAAGGTCCCCTTGTTGGGTGGTTCAGGCTGATGACGTGAACCCCATATTTCATAGGTTTCACTATCCGGAATTGATTATTAACCATTACACAAATATATATGAATTAATTTTTTTTTTATTTAATTATTATTTTGATTTAAAACTTTCTTATTAAAATCAATTTATATAAATTCAGTTTATATAATTATATAATTCACTCAGGATGACAATACTTCTGCTGTGAAAGTTTATTAATCAGAATAGAAGATATCAGTATGCCCCCAACAAACCTCAGAACCACTGCCAATCCCAATTCCTAAAATTAAGTGGCCTGTATGGTGAGAATAAGACCGCAGAGTGCTCTATTTAAATGCAATTCACACCATAAAATCTCATGTGGAGAAGCCCTACTAAGACTGAGGATGTTGTTTTGCTGACAACTGAAGTTTTATATAAGTAAATAATTAGAAATTGCTCTAAAAGTGCAAAAGAGACTGATATGTTTGGCTGACAATATAAGTAAATAATTAGAAATTGCTTTAAAAGTGCAAAAGAGATCGATAAGTTTGTTAATTTGGAAAAGTTGTATGAGAAAGACACATTTTGGAAAGTATCAAAGTCAATCTTTAAAGATGAAAAGGCATACATTAGATCATGCATTACTAACTATTACTCACACCCTAATGGAAAACTATAAAATTATATTTATGTATATATTTTTAATTTGCAATAAAGCTATTGTTTGGTGGTGTTACAAATTATCTTATTTTGTGTAAAATAGTATGCCGTCTCCATGGATAACTTTTTTTCATTTCACCTTCTAACTTTCATATAAATCCATTTTTAAAATATAATATAAAATAGTAATTAATAATAAATATAAATATATATTTAATAAATATAAAATATATTTTTAAAAATCATTTAATATTATTTTTCTAAAAAATTTACCGAACCTTTACCAAATTTTATTATTTTATTATAATATTAACTAATTAACATAATTTATAGTTATTATTTAAGTTGTATATCAATAATATTTTTAAATAAATTTTGGTTATCGGTTTAAATGAATCCATATGAATAAAATTTGGACTATAAAGTAATTATCTTTTTTTAATTAAATTTGATTAACACACGCAACTCTCCTCCATCCCATATTACTTCATGCTTGTTGTGATAGATTGATTAATTGAAATTTGCTATCATGTATGACATGTTAATCCTTTGGAGCAATAACATAAAGCATTTATTTGGCCAAATAAATACTTTATTTCTTACAATTAAAAAACTTGAATGCATAAAGTTAACTACCTAACTACCTTAATGTGCTCAAAAGGTAAAAAAATATGTAAATCATAATTACAAGTTCAACACTTTTTTAAAGATTACTAAAAATTATAATTATAAAAAAATAAAAATTTCTTCTTAAAAAATTATATATGTGTGTGTGTATGTGTGCAAATTTAAAAGAGAATTGTCTACATCTATATAGATTTTAGTAAATAGTTGCATTAAAACAAATAGTAAATCAGTGCAGATTTTAGTAAATCATTGCGTTAAAACAGAGTAGATCACTATGTTAACAAGTTCTGGCATTCATACATGAATTAGTACCCAGACAACCTGCTCTTCTCTGGAGTCCTTGTGAACAATGAGACTCACAAGCTCACTATAATGGCAGAAAGCAAAACAGAGTAGATCACTATGTTAACAAGTTCTGGCATTCATACATGAATTAGTACCCAGACAACCTACTCTTCTCTGGAGTCCTTGTGAACAATGAGACTCACAAGCTCACTATAATGGCAGAAAGCTTCCAGTATAAGGTTCTTTCTCCCTGAACTCACAATCTCACTATAGTGGCAAAAAGCTTCAAGTATAAGGTTCTTTCTCCCCGAACATAAAAAATCCCACTTCCACTTCAAGTATAAGGTTCTTTCTCCCTGAATATAAAATATCCTACATGCTCTATCTTAATTATTAAAATATATTACAACTTTAAAGTTAAACTCTTTTTAATTTATTTAAAAAAAATATTATGTTGTAATAGATTTTATGTTTATATTACTATTTAATTTTTATTAGTTTTTTTAAGTTTCGTGAAGTTACACATTAATTTATTTAGTTTTTTAAAGTTTTGATGAAGTTATATAATTATTTTTTTTGGTTTGAAGATTAAGGTAACTATAATCACAAATGTTGGAATGTCTATATAATAATGTAAATTATGTTTATATTATATTAATTTACAATATAATTATCATAATAAAATTATTTGAATAATTTTATATAAATAGAATTATCAATTAATTTTATATAAATAGAATTATAATATAATATGCCTATCTTAGTTCAATGAAATGAAAAAATTGAATTTAGCCAAAATGTAGTAATTTAATAACAATAAGCAATTTTAAAAAGAAATAACTAATAAGAAGACTTTGGGGAAACACATTGGACAGGGGTAAACGCACACTCGACATGGTTAAAGCAGGGTATTTAGCCCTTTCATTGAGAAATGAATAAAATGAACAAGGGTATTGTTCCGTATTGATTGAAATACATGATTAAAGTAGGGTATCTAGCCCTTTCATTAAGAAATGAAAAAAAAAAAACAGAGCTTTCCTTCATGTGGAACTCGATCTGACATTCAATATCCACAAAATCAAGCCTTTTATTTAGTGGTCAATAAAATGAAGTATTCTAAATGCAGACAACTTCCTTAAAATGAATGTTCAGGGCCACTCAAATTGTACATGAAAAGAAGGGATCAATTGTGTTCAATGCCACACATAAAATGAGTATTCTAGGCCACTCAAATTGTACATAGAAAAAAGGCAAGATTAATTGCTCACTTGATCCTCTTCAATTTTGTTAAGCATATTTGGATTACTCTACTCTTCAGTGATTTTCAAATCCACATAAGCTTCCAGAACCTGGTTGGTACAAAACCATATGCAAGACATGTCCCTGTGTTGGGACTTTCTTACACATAAATACTCTCCTTCTAGTTCTGTGTATGAATGTTGAGTGTGTTGTAAATAATCACACGTTCTGTGTATGAATGTTGGGTGTGTTGTAAATTTGTGGCTTGGGTGCAGGCGATAAAGACAACCTCTCAAATCTTGTTATAAATTCTTCAATTTCGGGTTGAATCTACTTTTCTGCTTCTGGTTGCATATCAGTCATCTAACGGTAAAACTGACAGCCACATGGGTTTTTCCCCAATCACCCATATCTTGGTTATAATTAACAAACTGGCTTCTGTTCCTACTGAAACTATAAATCCATAGGATTTACACAAAAACACTATCAGCGGGCTTTTAGTATGGAGTTCATACAATACACTATCGGCACTTTGAAAAACACTGTCACGACTTCAAATAGTCTTGGTGTAATTCCAAAGGAATTACACTATTGGCGCTTTATTTCAAAGACTTTTTATTAACTGCAAATAACACTATCGACGGTTTATAATCGAGCTTTCAACCACTCTTACCTCCAATGTGATAACATGTGCTCTTGACAATCGCTATCGACGACCTCCAATGCCCCTATACTTGGTTCCTTCTGCTCCGGGTTTGCGATGCAATAGTCCTCGTGGACCCGACATCCCTTTCCACCCTTCTCTATAATGTTTCGGGTCTGAACTATCGGGGTTTCAGCACTCGTCGGCTCCAAAGGGCTTTCCACTCCACTTGTGATTGTCCGATGCGATATCGGTTCAGACCTGACACAGGTATGAACCAAATCTAATAGAATTTCAAGTCCAGAACTATGTTCCAGCTAAGTGACTTTCACGATTTCTCTGTGTAAAACAGAGTTTGGCTGCGGAACTCTATAAAAACAATTCAAGAAATCTGCGCTCGTCGATATGAAGGAAAAACGATTCTAAAAGCTTCAGTCTAAGCATCAATTGGAAAATAAGGCTAATTAATCGTATTGAACTCAGAAGAAAGCAATTGAACAGATACACGCATACAATTATCAATTAACAAAGAAGCATCAATTCAGATGAACAGAGAGAGTTGTTTGTAGATGATAATGCTTCCGGGCTCTATCTTCTGAGAGTCTCATTGTTTCTTATTTATAATTAATAGATAAAGCCTTCTCGACCATTATCCTTTACAAAAGCATGCTTTTACATAGAGTGATTTAAAGTGTAAAGCTTTGTTACAACTTATCCATAAGCGATATATTTAGCATGATTTATTCTTAACTCTATTTTTATCTTAAACTAGGAAAGCATGAAAATTACTGGCTAAAGGACCCCACTCCCTTGCCTATAGATTTTTTTGGATTTTTGGAATATTTTTGAAGATTTTCCCTCTAAGTCACATGCTCCTGCATCAAACTCCTGAGGACACAATTCTTCATGGGCTCCTGTCCATGAGCTCATCTACAGAACTGCCCAGTTTCTGTAGCATGTCTTCTGTAACCCAAGTAGCTTCAGCGGTCGACCGTCCCTTCCATTTTACCAAATATTGGAAGTACTCTTGTCCCCTTGCCTTCTTAAACACCTTCTTGCCCAAAATTCTTTTTGGCTGCAACTCCTTTGATGTGGGTAACTGTTTTACACAGCTAATCTCTTGGATCTCTTGATCTTGTGTTGTATCATCTGTAGTTCCACTTTCATACTTGTACAGGTCCGCAACATTAAAAATTAGCGATATCCCAACATCAGGGGGTAACCCAATCTCATAAGCATTTGCAGAAAACTTCCTCATCACTCTGCACGGTCCAATTTTTTTGAACTTCAATTTGTTATACTCCCTCTTTGGAAACCTCTCCTTTCTGAGATGTGCTAAAACCAAATCCAAAACTTCAAATTTCACCTCTCTTCTTCTCATGTATGCTCTGGTTTTATACTTGATTTTTCTATCCTGCAGCTGTTGTTTCACTTTTTCATGTATTTCTTGCATTTCTGAAGCAAAATCTTTACCCTCTGCACTTCTCATTTCTTCTTTTCCCAAGTTCCTTAACTTAGATACTCCTCTTGGATGCATTTCACAAACAATATGGAATGGACTCTGTCCTGTACTCCTGTTAGGTGAGTCATTATATGCATACTCAGCTTGTGCTAACACTTGATCCCATTGCTTTGGATGTTCTGTAGTAAGTCTCCTTAAAAGATTGCCTACACTCATTTTCACCACTTCAGCCTATCCATCAGTTTGTGGATGATAGGCAGAACTGAAACTTAATTTAGTTCCCAACTTCTTCCATAATTTCCTCCAGAAATGTCCAACAAATTTGGAATCCCCGTCTGAGACAATACTTTTAGGCAACCCATGCAATCTTACAATCTCCTTAAAAAACAAATTAGCAATGTGAGAAGCATCACTAGTTTTATAACATGGAATAAAGTGTGCCATTTTTGACAATCTATCCACTACAACAAAAATTCAATCATTATCTCTTTGAGTCATTGGTAAGCCCAACACAAAATCCATACTTACCATATCCCAAGGCCTGTCTGGAATTGGTAATGGGATATACAAACCTATGTTTTGGCTCCTTCCCTTTGCATATTGACAGATTTTGCAAGTTCTCACATACTTCTCCACTTCAGATTTCATTTTTGGCCAAAAATAAATTCTGTTTAGCTATTCAAAAGTCTTCTCTATGCCAAAATGTCCTGCAAGTACTCCATTATGTTTTTCTTTGATTAAGTTCTCCATCATAGAACAGTTTGGTATGCATAGCTTATTTTTCTTAAATAACAGTCCGTCTTGTAAGAAGTAATCCAACTATTTACTTCTATCCACCAAAACAGGATTTTTACAAGTTTCAAATGCCTCTTCCAAATCTGAATCGGTCTCATATAATTCCTTAAGAAAATCAAAACCCAACACTTGGATTTAACTCTCTTAAAGCAATACATTTCTCCTACTTAAGGCATCTGCAACTTTATTTGATTGGCCATTTATATATTTTAAAACAAAATGGAAACCTTGAAGATATTCTACCCATTTGGCATGTTTCTAGTTGAGATTTTTCTGTTGCATTATAAACTGTAGTGCATGGTTATCTGAATAAAGGATGAATTCCTTTGACAATAGATAATGCCTCCATTTCTTCAATGACTGCACACTGCATAGAACTCCTTATCATAAGAAGAATATTTCTTTTTTGAATCATTTAGCTTTTCTCTAAATTAAGCTATTGGTATGTCTTCTTGACTTAAAACACTTCCAATTGCTTCTCTGCTGGCATCACACTTCACTTGAAAAGGTTTGTTAAAATCAGGCAAAACCAAAACAGGCTTTTTAGTGATTTTCTTCTTTAACAGCTGAAAATTCTTCTCTGTTTCAACAATCCATCTAAATGGTTTTTTACCCTTCTTTATGGTCTCAATAATAGGTGCATTTATCTTACTAAAATTCTTGATGATTTTTTTATAAAAGCTAGCAAGACCATGAAAACTCCTTACTTCAAAAACACTCTTGGGTGAAGGCCACTCCATGATTGCCTTGATCTTCTCTGGATCCATCTTGAGCCCTTCAGCAGAAATAACAAAACCCAAGTACACTAGCTCTTCTTTCATGAATGAACACTTCTTCAAATTCAACAATAATTTCTCTTGTTGCAGCCTTTGTAAGAAATAATTTAAATGCCTCATATGCTCTTCCTTAGACCTGCTGTAAACTAATATATCATCCAGATATACTATTACAAACTTACCAGTGAACTCTTTAAGAACTTCATTCATGAGTCTCATAAATGTACTTGGTGCATCTGACAACCCAAAAGGCATTACTCTCCACTCATATAATCCCTCATTTTCCTTAAAAACGGTTTTCCACTCATCCCCTTCTTTTATGCTTATCTGATGATACCCACTTTTAAGATCTAGTTTTGAAAAATACTTTGCTCCACTCAAGTAATCCATTAAATCTTCAATTCTAGGCAGAGGAAATATGTACCTGATTGTGATTTTATTAATGGCTTTTGAATATGTACACATTCTCCAGCCTCTGTCTTTCTTTGGGCTTAGCGCTGTTGGTACTGCGCAAGGACTCAAGCTTTCTCTGATCAGCCCTTTGTCAAGCAATTCTTACACCTGCTTCCTAACCTCTTCATTTTCTGCAGGAGTCATTCTATAAGCTGCTTCGTTAGGTAGATTTGCTCCAGGTATCAAATCTATATGATGGCTGACTCTTCTAATGGGTTGTAATTCATTAGGCAAATCATCAACAATAATATCACAATATTTCTCCAACATTTCTTGAATTTCAATGGGTAAATTAGAAACTTTATTAGAAGTCATTATTACCTTGGGCTTGCAAATTACAGCAAAATTTACCTCATTTTCTTCAATCTGCTTCAAGTATTCCTTTCCTCCAAGTAACAGAGTTTTTGGATTAGTCTTCTTTCTTGGTACATCCTCTTCTTGTAGAGGCAACAACGTATGATTGACACCATCCCTTCCAAACTTGTATGTGTTTCTTTTTCCATCATGCATGGCTCCTCTGTCATATTGCCAAGGTCTTCCAAGAAATATCTGACACACATCCATTGGCATCACATCACATATAATTTTATCTTTATACTTGCCCACCTAAATTTTGACTTCAAACTATTCATTTACTAACAGTTGATGTCCCTTTTGCAACCATGACACCTTGTAAGGTGTTGGATGTTTCATTGTCTTCAGCTTCAATTTCTCCACCACTTCTATAGAGACCAAATTATCAGTGCTACCACTATCAATGATCATCTGGCAACATTTCCCTTGAAATTTACACATTGTCCCGAATAAAGTATTTCTTTGTGATGGTTCAACTATCTCCTTTACTAGCTTGAGAAAATTTTATTAACTACCAAAGATTCTTCTCTTTGGTATATTTTCTTCTTCTGTCACTACTGCTGCTAGTGCTTATCCCTCAGCTTGAGCAACAATGGAATTCTTCTGATTTGTTTCTGCATTCTCTAGGCACTCAAAAGCTATGTGTCCCAACTTGTTACATCTATAACATCTTATTTCTTTGCCTCTTCCTCTGCCTCCTCTTCCTCTAGAAAAACTCCCTTTGCCTCTTGCATCACCTCTTGTGGGTGCATGCTGGGTTGAGCTGCTGCTAGATCCATCTTTAGGTGTTGTAGATCTTCCTCTAGCACCTTGACTTCCCCTTCCTCGGAAAGTACCTCTCCCTTTGGCAGACTGCTTCCTCATGAGTTTTTCTTCAACTTTCAGTGCTATCTAATAAGCTTCCTCTACTATTTTAGGAGACAATAGGCTTATCTCATCTTGAATGTCCATCCTGAGACCATTCATATATCTAGCCACCTTCTCATCTGTATCATGGGCTTCTCTAGCTCTTATGCTTACCTTGTAGAATTCCTTTGTGTATTCTTTCATTGTCAAAGACCTCTGTCTAATATTTTGCATTTGTCTAAACAAGTTTTGTTGATAATTACTTGGCAGAAACTTACCTCTTATCTTTGCTACCATCCTGCTCCAATTCTTGATTGGTTGCTTGCCAAGTCTCTTCCTTTCTGCCTGCACACCATCCCACCAAAGTGCTGCATGGCCTTTTAACTTGCTGACAACAAACTTGACTTTCTTCTCATCTTATATTTCTTCATAATCGAATAATTTATCCATGCCATTAATCCAGTCTATTAATTCTTCTGGATTCATTCCTCCTTCATATATTGATACCTCGGTCTTTGGCCTGGCTGTGCATCTCAACACTGACTAAAAGAACCTCATCTCAAGAGTAACTGCTACAGCTTCCTCTTCTGTAGCTTCAATCTCAGGTTCACTAACATCTCCATCATCTATGTTCCTGCCTGTTGTTAATGCATCCAATCTAGCTTGCATCTGTTGCACAAATTCCATTACTTTAGCGTTTGTAACAGGTTGTCCTCTTCCACCATGTCCTCGTCCTCTTCCAAATTTGAAATCCATAGTAACTTTCCTTCTCCTACTTCAGAGTTTCAGTCCAATGTTAGCTGGCTACACTAATACCACTAATGGTGGCCTGGGTGCAGGCGATAAAGACAACCTCTCAAATCTGGCTATAAATTCTTCAATTTCAGGCTGAATCTCCTTTTTTGCTTCTGGTTTCATATCAGTCATCTAACAGTAAAATTGACAGCCACATGGGTTTTCCTCCAATCACCCCTATCTTGGTTATAATTAACAAACTAGCCTTTGTTCCTAGCGGAACTGTCAATCCATAGGATTTACACAAAAAAACTATCGGCGGGCTTTTAGTACAAAGTTCATACAATACACTATCGATGCTTTCAAAAACACTGTCACGACTTCAAATAGTCTTGGTGTAATTCCAAAGGAATTACACTATCAACACTTTATTTCAAAGACTTTGTATTAACTGCAAATAACACTATCGGTGGTTTATAATCGATCTTTCAACCACTCTTACCTCCGATGCGATAACACGTGCTCTCAACAATCACTATTGGCGACCTCTAATGCCCCTATACTTGGTTCCTTTTGCTCCGGGTTTGTGATGCGATAATCCTCGCGGACCCGACATCCCTTTCCACCCTTCTCTATAATGTTTCGGGTCCGAACTATCGGGGTTTCAACACTCGTCGACTCCAAAGGACTTTCCACTCCACTTGCGATTCTCCGATGCGATATCGGTTCCGACCCAACACGGGTATGAACCAAATCTAATAGAATTTCAGGTCCGGAACTATGTTCTGGCTAAGTGATTTTCACGATTTCTCTGTGTAAAACAGAGTTTGGCCACGGAACTCTATAAAAACGATTCAAGAAGCCTGCGCTCGCTGATATGAAGGAAAAGCGATTCTAAAAGCTTCATTCTAAGCATCAATTGGAAAATAAGGCTAATTAATCGATATTGAACTCAGAAAAAAGCAATTGAACAAATGCACACATATAATTATCAATTAACAGAGAACCATTAATTCAGATGAACAAAGAGAGGTGTTTGCAGATGATAAAGCTTCCGGGCTCTATCTTATGAGAGTCTCGTTGTTTCTTATTTATAATTAATAGATAGAGCCTTATTGGCCATTATCCTTTACAAAAGCATGCTTTTACATAGAGTGATTTAAAGCTTACAGATTTGTTACAGCTTATCCATAATCAATATGTTTAGCATGATTTATTCTTAACTCTATTTTTATCTTAAACTAGGAAAGCATGAAAATTGTTGGCTAAAGGACCCCACTCCCTTGTCTATAGATTTTTTTGGAATTTTGGAATATGTTTGAAGATTTTTCCTCTAAGTTACATGCTCCTGCATCATAAATAACCACACATGTAGAAGAATTGTGAAACATTATGACATATCATCCCAAACAAACTTTATGACTCGCAAAGTTTTGCAGCTCCATGAGATATTTGTATAAAGAGATGTAGTGAGAGCTAGGGTCGAAACAAACTTTTTGACTCGCAAAGTATTGCAACTCTATGAGATATTTGTATAAAGAGATGTAGCACAAGTGAGAGCTGGGGTAGAAAGATAACTGATTGAAGCAAATTTTTATAATTAAAATATGGATATCTCAGTGTACTTCAACTCACAAAAAATCTCACATTCTGATTTTTAACATTTACCTCTTGAATTTCTTGATAAATAATCATTTACCTTTATCTTGAATTTCTCAAAAAGGGTTTGAGCTCTAGATTTCAAGTTTCTTGTACAATGCCACGAGGTAAAGATTTAATTTTTTTTTATTGTCAGTGATCAGTTGACTCTGACAAATATTATAAAAAATCATTTTAACACATTGTAGATTAATAACAAAAAATAAGATATTGAAGGTCCTTTCATGAGAGGACAACTACTATTGAATTTTCAAAAATTCTATTTACCACTATCCAAAGGCTACAATATAATAAGTAGAATCCTTAGAGTTATTCGCCAGTTTTTTTTGAGACATTTCTGATGATTGGAGACATTAAAATTCAAAGTCCTCACTAAATCAAAGGGTTTCCATCTTCCCTCCACCTGAAAATAATTTAAAGACTCCTAAACTTCCAGTAAGCATCATACCCTTTCAGAATCTGTATATAAGATGTTTAATGAGAATTAAAAAAATAAGCAAAAACCCTTTTCTGTCTTTTATTATTCTTTCATTGTCATGGTAATAAGAAACAACATAAGTACTGTCAAAATTCTCAAGGAAGGTATCGTCTTTATTGTGAGCTCCTTTGAACCTGGCGCTTTTCTGTCTTTTCTGTCTCACTGCATTTAAGAATAAAAATATGTGCTTCTGTAAAATCTTTCGAGAGAAGAAAGATAGCAAATGAAAGTATAGCGCCACAATCCAAATAGCAGGAAGAAAATAAATATTAAAAGGCTTTTTTTCGATGACATTTTTCTTCTTTAAAATCCAGGGTATCAGTTAAGGGCAACATCTATAACCTAGAAATGGATCCAATGAAATATTTCGAACAGGTTTCCACTTTGCTAAAAAAATCAAGAAATAAAAAGGTTATAATTCCCCTTCTGGTTGTTTGGATACTGAACCCTTCATTACTTTCAAAAAAAAGTTTCGAAGTAATTGAAACACTTGGTTTACAACTATCAATTTTCAATTTGAAAGAAATTATTGTTGTGAACTCATTAATTTTTAATTTGAAAGAAAAGATTGTTTCTAACCAAGCATCAATTTTCAATTTGAACGAAAGATCGTTTCCATCCGAGCTTGAAGATAATAAAAAAAACTGGTATACCTTCCGCAACAAAAATTGATATTTTAAATAAAAGTTTAGTTTTAATGAATACCAGTTAGCACTTGTTTTTTCAAAAGTAGTATACGATGCGTTGGCAGCTTCATGAGCAAGAAATCTGGAACTTAAAAAAAACACACTAAACATGTTTTTTAACACCAAAGCCAATGGAATAATAAAATTGAGTTGAAACCATAGTTACCAAGTTTGAATTTGAATTCAGATTCGATTTGAAATTAACAAATTCGAATTCTTAAAATTCAATACCTAAAAAACATCTTACAAATACTTAAATATATTAATTTTACCAATATTTTAAATTATTTAAATTTACAATATAATATTGAAAATCTCAAAAACATCCATTATCCAATTATTTCAATGATCCAATCAAATTAAATTCTAAATAGTAACAATTACAACAACATTTATTGCCTATTATTCTATATATTACAAAATTTAATAAAATTTAATATTTATTCAAATTTTCAACAAATTTATTTTTTTATCAAATTTTCTTTCAAATAATTTTATATGTTATTTAAATTTAATGAATATAATTATCTAAATTAATGAATATATTATTTATATTTAAATTAAATTAATTTAATTTAATGACATATATTTATTTTATTATTTAAATTTAATTTTTTTTAAGAAAAAAATATATTTCTATGACTTCTACTAACCATCCATTTTATGTTAACAAAATTCAATTTTGCAAATCCTAAACCTTAAGACTTTACAGACAACCAGTGTTACCATTCATTACGAGGTAAGTTGTCATATAAATTTTGAATAGCGGTTAATGGTACGATAAATCTGTAGTTCTGATTGGAAACTGCCTCCGCCGTACCTCTAAATAAAATATGTTAAATCCAAAGTCTTTTAATGGAAAGTTGTATACAATTTTAACATTTAATCGTATGCAATTTCATGGATGCCAAAGGGTTTATGAATAGCAAATGGGCATCATGCGGAAAACTGCTGCTCTTTCCTGTAAACTAAATATGTCATACCAAACCTCTAATGGGCGAATTGAATCGAACCGCCGTATTTTCGAATTTTTTCCTCCAATTCCACCAAATTTGGTAACTATGGTTGAAACCATCTAGAAGTCAAACATGAATGATTAGGGAAAATACTTGGAAACACAAACATATATTCAATGAAAGTTTTCTGTCAAATTATTAGAAGCAATGAAAAGGCATGTTCAGATAAAGTGAATCAAGTTAACTGCAAACAGTTTGCCAAGAGGCTTAACGAATTGGTTGGATAATTGATAGAAAGTTCACAGAATTTGTGTTAACGTCTATCCCTGTCTTGCAACAATGTATTTTTTCTCTGAAATTGTTTCGAAATGTTTTAGGATGGGCTTGGTTTCGTTTGACACAGTAACCTTCTAGAAAGACATACCAGAATCCAAAGACGCAAAAACACCCGAAAAAGGTGCACCCAAAGACTTAAAAACACCCGAAAAAGGTCGACGAGAAGACAACAAAGCGGGAAATTGCTTAAAATGATGGCAGATGGAAACAGAGGCTTCATATGTGGAGCATCAAACATAACCGTCAAAAGCAAAGGCAGACACCACCTTCAATGACATGTAATACATAGTTGCTGACATTCCAGTTTTCATAATGGACTGAGACAACAGATTTATCTGGATTCGAGGCACCAAAAATCACACCACAAAGACTGACACAGAATTCATTTTTCCGTAAATTTAAAGGTTGCCCGAAGAGAAAAACTAAGCTTCTGAGCCATAGAGAGGATACATTTGTGAACTCGCATAGGAACAAATCTTTCCTCTAAATAAAATCATGAATCACTTAATTGCAACTAAGTAAAAAAGAAAACTGAAAGAGATAATGGATCATTGCCAAAACGTGATCTTCACTCTTTGAATCTCACCGACGAAGAGATATTTTCATAAATTACACGCAACAATATTTCACAGAATTTTTGAAATCACAATTAAACGAAAAATTAATCGAGTCCTTTCGAGCTGCAAGGTTGCAGAAAATCGTATATCAGAGAGAATCCAAAACTATACAAATCGAAAAAGTAAATAATCGATGGGGACTTACCATTATTTCTGCAATGGTGCGA
Organism: Pinus taeda; assembly: GCA_000404065.3. Taxonomy (NCBI): domain Eukaryota; kingdom Viridiplantae; phylum Streptophyta; class Pinopsida; order Pinales; family Pinaceae; genus Pinus; species Pinus taeda. The sequence continues at coordinate 15,038 of APFE031736793.1, forward strand.
AGTTGCCTTAATGGCCTGAGCAGAAAAGCCAACGTCCTGGTGATGAGCAGCACAATACAGAGCAGCAAAATTAACAGGATTATCGCCCTGCCATGCTCCACTAGACGTCATCTTCATCAATACTACACAAACTGGCGCGATTATCGCCCCGCCATGCTCAATTGGACGTCGCCTTCCTCAATACTACACAACTGGTGGCATTAGCCGCTGTGGACACTCTCATCACAACATGCTCCATGGTTTTTCCCTGCACAGTACCTGCGCACCTTCACTAAAACAATGAGTCAGGCATAGTAACTCAGAACTCCATGAGAAAAAAAAAAGAAAAACACTAGTCGCCATTATCTTTGATGCGAAAGAAATCAGGGAAAAGTTCTACAGAGAAGACATCTTTTCACTGGTTTTATATGTGACATCTACATCATTATGCCTTTTTCACCCCTCCACCCGCTTAAAAAGGCCACCGTTAAGAAGATCACTCGTCAAGCACACCTAAACGTTTGCGGTTTGAGACCTAACATTCGGTATATCAAAATTTTTGTGTCGATATGAGAGCAGAAAGAGATGGACACGCACATGAAGCCTCCCAAATTATCGGTTCCTTCCCAGAGTTAAGCATGTGACAACATTTTTGAGAAGGTATCAACGGTCCTCGATTCCGCGCAGCGTATCCAACTTCCACGTGCATAAGGCCTAACAGAGGGAGTGCGAAATATCTGCAACAGTATTGGGATCGTGGAATCGACCTTCGGCCATGTAACACAAGTCCTAACAGAGGGAGTGCGAAATATCTACAACAGTATTGGGATCGTGGAATCAACTTCCGGCCAGCGTAACACAAGGCCTAACAGAGGGAGTGCAAAATATCTGCAACAGTTATTGAACAGAACAAATGTCATAGTCATCTGGTTCCAGATGTCATGGTTTTCTTTACAGATGTCATGGTTAAATAGGAAAGTAGACAAAACTCCAAGGTTGATTGATTCAAAAAAAGGCCTAATGGCCTAAAAATGTGTGTCATGCGTATGGTATATTCCAGCTTCAACCATGCGAACACAACTGGCTAGTTGTGGTCTATTAATGAGAAGTTGCTTTCTGAATTCCAATATTATCACTTTTGTTGTATACACTGTCCTTTTATTGTATACATTGTCCTTTTATGTACGGCGGTTCATTAATGAGAAGTTGCTTTCTGAATTCCAATATTATCACTTTTGTTGTATACACTGTCCTTTTATTGTATACATTGGCCTTTTATGTACGGCGGTTCATGGAATAGTACAGTAGACGTTGGCATGTTTATATTGGAAGTGACCATGTATATGTATATGTGATATGGTATGTGGTTTGTTAAATAAAATCAGTTTATTTAAATTATAATGTATATATAGTGAGTTTAGTGGTTAAGAGTATGTGTTTTTTCTTAAAAAGAGTAGGTTCAAAATAAAAACATGTATTTTCTCTTAAAAAGAAATAGGTTCAAAATAAGAGAGATAGAGTATATACGTTTTCACTTTATATCAATGTGGGCTTTCATACACTAATGTGGTGTTTAGCTTTGCCTTAACCCTAAAATTGGATAATAATAATAATATTGTATTATATATATTTATTTCATACACCAATGTGGTGTTTAACTTTATCATGACCTATATAATTGGATAATAATAATATTCTATTCTATTATATTATATATATAGTTTATAACACTTACTTTACAAGATAAAATTACACATCGTTTTTATATGACTTATAAAGCATACCTCTAAGTCTAATAAATTTGTTTTGAAAAAAACTTATAATAAAATTATTATTTATGATATAGTTAATTTATTAGGAGTGACTTATATTTAATTACATACGTTAAATACTAAAAAGAGAAATTCAATTTATCATTATATTTTAATTCTATATAAAACTTTTTTTTTATTCAATACAAAATTATAATAATTAATTTTTAAGAATTCTGTTTGTGTAGGTCAATTACAAGGATTTAGAAATAAACTTGAGTTAAAATTCGTGCTATCTCTTCTTCATCGAAGGAAAAAATTAAACATAATAAAATAAATTCGACCAAAACTTACAAAAATAGTTTTAAAAAATAACAAAAATATTTTAAATAAATAAAATTTATAATTACCCATCATATTCCATATTCCATCCTATTTCAGCGCATAAAATTTATATTTTATATTTTTTTAAATTTATTATCTCCATCATATATTGTTTTTATATAAAAATGGACAACCTTTCCTTTGAACCATCACTTCACATGAGTAATGTCCATTTCTCTATGCATGAAACAAACTATGCTCTATTCTCATCTGAACAAGCCATGTTCTATTCTGATCTCTCTTGTACCCTCCGAGTGAAATGATATACTTTTCCATTATTGTAACTTCATGGTATATAAAAGGCAGGTAGCCCCTTTGTCACTTTTCATTTATTATTTTTTTATTTTCAACTTATGAGAGAGATTGTGTGGATCATGAGTCTCTCCTATTTTTATCATAATTCTAATGTGAATGTTCTGGCTTTATAAAGATTTTCGTAGGCTCCATCATAATTTTAATGTTAGGATTCGAGCTTTATAAAGATTTCGGTAGGTTTCATAAATGTCGACTAGGTTTTGTAAAGTTCTTAAAAAAAAATGGTTATCACTCTAAAATTAAAAGATTTCAATTAAAAAGAAATTAGTAGCATGTTCGATGAGTTTTGTATCTTTCATTCCTATTTTATAATGATTTTTATATTTTAGTGAGTAGTATTGTATTTAATTAGTTTTTATCATATCAACATTTAAATAAATACTTTTATTTAGAATATTAGTTAAATTTGTAATACATAAACATTTTTCTTTGTGTTTAAGATCATGTATTTATATTTTTCTAAGCAATACATGTTGGGTGTGGAATCTAATTATCTTATGTATTCAAAGATTTAAGTCGGATGTATACCTTAGGAAGACTATACAACCCTCCACGTGGGGGGTGCAGGGGAACTTGTCCCCCCGCGGGGGTCCGAGGGCCAACGGTCTCCCGACGAGGATTCGGGGGCAGCGTCCCCAAAGCTAAAAATAGATGTAAAATTTCCTTGTAAAAGTCTAGTAATTTCTAGTCAATCTAGGTTGTTCATTAGGCGGATGATCTGACGGTAGAAGTTATGTTTAATTTAGGGTTTTTTTCCCTAGAAGGCAACCTCTCACTATATATGAGGGAATTGTAGTGTGTCTATGTATATCTGTATTCTGAGTGAGGAAGAGAGAGGAGACTGAGAGCGAAGAGGGTGTTACAGCGGATCTGTTGTAGGTTGTATCTATTTAGTTTGTTGGATAATATAATTAAAGAAGGACTAGTTGTTTCTCCGTGGATGTAGTCCAAACTGGGTGAACCACGTATATCCGTGTCTCTTTTGTTTTATGCGTTTTCTGTGTTTGTATTTCTGCAATATTTTATGTGTTCCATTACTCTGTAATATATAATTTACTAACAATACAAAATAACATATATTGAGAATTGCAACAAATTATATTATTTCAAAAAAAGATTACAAGTCGATTACATTCATAGTCAATTTGATCTAGAATGAGGGTTCAATAATAGAGGAATCAGAGTTCAATAATAGAGGAGTCAAGACATTCTCAATACATCCATAAAGTTGGGCTCTTCATGATTAAACAAGATAGTTGGGCTCCTTATAGCAAACAAAGACCAATTTTCAAACTCCAAGGAGAAAAATTAACAACTTAACTGAATTACCAAACATGTCATGAACCAATTGTGACTGAGGAAGTACAGATCCAAGAAAATCTCCATAAACCTTACATCCCATCACTATTGACAATAACATAGCAACGAGTATGATCCAAAGAGGAAAGAAACATGCCACATATAACACCATGCACCAGTTGTGAACATGTTCGTCTGGAAATTAAAAAAAAAAAAAAAAAAAAAAAAAAAAAAAAAAAAAAAAAAAAAAAAAAAGGGGTCGAATAAGAATTACGATTTTCAAATCCAAGGCACTAGAGAAGACCATTACGATAGTTAACGAGAGAGCTACCCATGCAAAAGACGACAACAAACTGTTTACGGTAAAAACGACCACAGTAGTGAGCTTTAAGTCCTTGTATTCATTAAAACAACTACAAAACTAGGGAGTCATCATATATAATCATTGAACACAACAAATCCCTGCTATTGAGAGCAAGAAAACCAATAGCACCACTAAAACAAGTGTGTCCATCAAAAGGAAACACTGAAATACCAAGTTTTCAACCTTGGTCAAAGGAGATGATGGTATAGTCTTGAGCATTGCTAAATAGTATATTCGTAGGATCCCCAAGAGGGTTCATAAGATCCATTGAGCCTGAATATGTCACCAAGAAACTCTCCACGTGACTCAAAAGAGAATCAATATTGCCAAGACAAAACTTGATATTCCTTAGCATCTGCTTAATATCTTCCAAACCAGAAAACAAATTGTAGTTCTCAACTTACTTGTCCTTGAAAATTAAATGAACCAAAGTATCAATTTATTGATGCAAGGAGAGGGAGTACATAAAATTGAATCTTCTCTTCCAAAAATGACCCAGATTGGGAACCCATTTAAGCCCATCACCCACAATTTATGAATTAGAGTGATAAGGCCTATCCCCCCATTCTTGAGACTAAAAAATAAAAATTTCTTTTAGGACTTCAAGCGGGACAGTATCAAAGAAAGTTTCCACTATGTCAAAGGCAAAAGGCCAAGACTGTTTAACACCAACAGTGCCTACACCACCTCATCTACTTACCATTCACTAATGAGGAGCCATAATGGAAACAATAAGGAAACAATGCAGGCGACCAGTAAGAGAACCAAGACCAAAACTGAAAGAAAATGGACGGAAGATCGCCCCTTCAAATCTAGACCAAAAGACAAATAGGTCATCCCCCAACCTCCACGCTAAAATCACCAAATTCAAGGAGGTTTTTAAATTCAGTACAGTGTAAGGGCATGAGACACCACAATCTCCAACATCATCTCAACCTACGATCACTGAAGATACCCAACAAAGACCAAAAGAAAGTTTTGTACACCAAGAGAAAATGACAAGTTACTTCTAGACTAAAAACAAAATTAAGTTGATTTATCAACCTACTAGTACCCCAATTCAAAAGACCATAGAAATCCAAGGATGAAAACCAAAAGGGCGAAACAAAACCTTAAATAAATTACAATTTTCCACTAATAGAAGAAGGCTCCCCTTAACATCAAAACCAAACTAAAAAATGACCTTGGTACAAACAACCACAAACAATAACTGGGCAAGGATATGAAATACCCATGTATTCATTGTCCAAAGAAGGTGAAGTTGAATAAATGACCACCAATTCAAAAATCGGTGCAAACTCTATAGACTACAGATACAGGATGAAAAACATTAGCTCCACAATCACACCAGCTTGACTTGAATCTCACATAACACCAACTCTACAAAACCCGACTTGAACTCATCGACATGCAACCAGAATCCACAAAAATTCTCACAAATAATCACAATGAAATAATTCGAGGTGCAAGAGGTAGAGGAATAAAACTCACCTCCGCTCCCATTTGTAATGTACCTCTGCCACCCAATAGAACTGATCCAACATTTATAATGAAGGGACGTTGGGTGTGAATACAGACCCCTCGCACCTACACTTTACCATGCCATGCATTGGATGAGACAAATGTAGAGCAGGCACACCTCCCCAAAAAAATGCATACACACCACAACTTGCACCCCCACGAGGGAATATATATATATATATATATATATATATATATATATATATATATATATATATATATATATATATATATATATATATATATATATATAATTTAAACGTGTTTTACAAAAGATCCTTCTGCTCTATCATATTCTTCTCCTATGTTTTCTTTAAAATGTTTTGGTTCTCCTCCATAATGTGTCATTTTTTCCATATTAAACATAATCATTATCATCTTTATATGGTTCACAAATCCATAGATTTTGGTTTGAAGTACTTCATTTTGAAAAGGCATGCTTCATCCCTTCATCTAGTCTTAACTTCATCTTCAAAGACAAGGGATTTAGAAAAGATTGAAGCTTAATTATTTCTCCAAGACTTATTTCATTCTCTAATTGTTCATTCTTCCTATGAAAGAAGTTTCTTCAATAAAATTATATGAATTTTTACTTGCTTTTAAAGAGAACCATTTCCATAATGGATTAGAGTAAGATTCTTTAAAGTATTCTTCTTCTTGACCTTTTATTGGAGCTTTTCATTTTCTCTTGCTCATGTACAATTTAACTTTCACTTGCATATTCTTCTTTTATCTCATTACTATCTCTTAATTAGCTTTGGATTCCTAATAAATCTCATGTAAATTTTCATGTGCTTTACAAAATGGAATCATTTCTTGCACATTGTCCCACTTGAAGTGGAAAAAGTACTTTTCAATATTTTATAACTTATGGTGGTGGGGAATTTTCAATAAATGTCATGTAAATTTTCATGTGCTTTACAAGGAGGAATCACTTTTTTCACATTGTCCCACTTAAGAGGAAAATGTACTTGGTGGTTGGGGAAAACTCTTAATAAATAAAAAACTCTTAATCAAAAAATTGCTAGGAATTTCTTTTAGGCTCCAAGTCAATGTAAAAAATGTTTAAGTAATATATTATTTTAGTAGTAATATAAAATATTTTAGGGTGAAAGCATGAATATGGGTTACACTTTTGGGCAAAATGTGGCAATGGAATTTCAAGGTTTTCATATTTTATCAAATTGCACCCCTCAAAATTCATATAAGCATATAAGATATGAATTGATATTATGTGTTTATACTATGCCTATGTTTATGTTATGGCAAGTAACACTGAAGGATACATTAGCTGAATGAAAGCAGTGGGATTTGTGACATGTTGGGATAAGCATGGGTAATGTAAAGGCATTAGAAGCAAGGTTGCTTGGTAGGGATAGTATGGTATTCAGTTGTGTAGTACTTGTATTGTGTATATGTTGTATATGCAGTGTTGTGTACATGTTGTATATGCAATGTTGTGTGCACATTGTACAAATGGTGTTATGTGCATGTGGTGTCGTGTACATGTTGTACATATGGTGTTGTGTGCATGTGATGTTGTGTACACATTGTGCAGGTGGTGTTGTGTACATGTGGTTCTTCGTACATGTTGCACAGATAGTGCTATGTGCATGTGATGTTGCGTGCATGATGTATATGTGGTGTTGTGTACACGTTGCGAAGGTGGTGTTGTGTACATGGCATACATGTTGTGTTGTGTATATGTGGTAGTGTGTTACAAGTATTGTGTATTAGTTGTGTCGCGACATGTGTATTTGTTGTATTGTATAGTGTGTATGTATATGTATTGTGTTGTACATCAAGTGTAGGTGTATGTGTTGTACACCGGATGTAGGTGTATGTGTTGTGTAAATTGTTTTACACTGGGTATAGGTGTATGTTTCATGTTGTACACTAGGTGTAGCTGTATGTGTTGTACTGTACATTGCGTATGTGTATGTGTTGTACAGTGTGATGGGACAAGCAGGTATGCAATTGTCTAGGCCCTTGTTGTTGTTATTGAGGGTTGAGATGATTTAGTCTCTGGATGCCATTGTTGTTGTTATTGAGGGTTGAGGCAGTTTACTCTAGATTCCCTTATTGTTGTTATCGAGGGATGAGGCATTTTATTCTTTGGTTTCCCTTATTTTTGTTATTGAGGGTAGAGGTGGTTTAGCCTCAAGATACCCTTGTCACTGATATTGAGGGAGGAGGTGTTTTAGTCTCCAAATTCTCTTGTTTATTTGAAGAGAAGAGAAGGCACTGAGTGTTTGTTGTGTTTGACAAACCAAACCAGTATGTATACGTGGTTAAAGAGAAGAAAAGGGATTAGGTGCTTGTCGGGTTTGGCAAAGAAAACCAGTGTGTATATGCGGTTAAAGAAATGAGAAGGCATTGAGTTCTTACATGGTTTGGTAATTGATTCAGTGTGTGTATGGAAAGGACAAAGAACAAGGGTAGAACAAAGAAGGGTTTGAAAGATAATTATTAGTATTTTAGTTTAGCTTTTAATTATGGATGTGATTTATGATGGTTTTGTTTTAAGCTAACAGGATGTGATATGTTTATACATGATTATTTGATCAAGGAGCTAGTTTGACTTGTGCCAAGAAGTAAAAAAAAATTCAAGTATAGCTTATTGATGGGACACCAATGAGGTATGATTTAAATTTATTTCAATTCCTTTTTAGTCTAATGGTAATTATGTGCTTGGTACAAGAAAGCACAGAAATTCCCATCTTGCGTGGTTGAAACTGACTGTAAGAATTAGCAGTGCGACAAAAGGAATTGGAACAAGAAGTAGTATGCTGGTAAAACATTCAGGAACATGGCCATTGTGGGACACTATTACCCAATAGTGTCCATTGATTTCCATGGGCATGCTATGATAAGTTTCATGGTTTTGGGCATGGATGTGCCTTAGTTTTTGGACCTTATGATGCGAGAAAACCTCGCCAAGGGAAGGATCGCTCGAGAAAGGGGATGTCAGGGAACTTGGAAGGTGAGTGACTACATGGAAAGGTGTGAGCGAATTGCTCGAGGGACTATTTAGCAGTGAAGGGAAGGTCATTGAATGAATTGGTTTTGGTCATTAGCATTGCTGGATGGAATAAGAAGAAAATTGGGAGTGTTCCCTATAACAATGAGTCAGTAATTGTCCACATAGGAAGTAGGTAGCGCAAGGATCATAGCATTGGACATTGGATGCAGGTTTGAATTTGATAGTGGATTTTTGACTTCTTCAGAAGGAGGTGAATCCTGGTATGAGGGTGGAGGCGTGAGCCTCTGGATTCCCTTGTTGCTGATTTAGGCATTGTATCCTTTTATTTGTTGGTTAGAGAAAATGTGCATATGTATATATGTGTATTTTATTGTGAATATTGTATCAAGCCAAATTTATAAGGCTCTATGAACAATATGTTTATTTGTTGGTTGAAGAAAATGTGCATGAGTATATATGTGGTTGTTATTGCAAATATCATAATGAGTTATGTTGTAAAGCTACAGTAAATGGAACGATTGTCATGTTTTTAGTAGTGGTCATTGTAAATACTGCAATGAGCTGTGTTATAAAGCTCCATGAGTAGCATGTTTTGTTTTCAACGGTTTGTTGGTTATAGGTGTCATACAACACCGATGAAAATGTTCCCTTAAGAGGGAGGGGTTTGTAATAGCCCCAGGTTAAAAGTTCATGTAATAAAGGATACTAAAGGCAAATTAAGACTAAGGTCATGGGACATGTATTCCAAGTTGAATGTTGGGAAAAATATCCTAGTGGGTGTCACTTTCGATTTATTTATGGCTAAGGAAATTGGCAAAGGAATTGGCAAAGGCAATGAGGCATTAATTGGCATTTATTTATGAAAATAAAGGAAAATAGGAGAAAGAAAGGTGAAAGACACATATTTGCATGAGAGGAAAATTAGAAGGAAAATAAAGAAAATAGAGACATCAATGATAAAAAGGCACCTGAGAATCAATTCATAGCTTTTTCCCATCTTTGAAGCAGGTGTAGCAAAGGAAAGAGAACAAGCACTTAGACAAGGAAAGTAAAGGAAGGACAAGGGAAGCAAAGGAAAAGCAAGGAAGGTTGGATAAAAAAACTTCAGCAGGAAGACTTGTAGGTAACATGTTGTATGTGTGATTTCCTAGCTAGTTTATAAATGCATGGAACATGCACTTGTGTATTTGGTTCTCTTGTTTTCATTGGCATGGGTTTTTCTGGTGTGACAGTGGTTTTAGCCTTGCCTTGCCATTTCCAAATAACCATGGTGTGATGGGGTTTTTTTATTTGGTTGAGCTTTGGATTGTCAGAAGATTTTGGAACCGAGTGAGGTGGTCTCAAGAAAATTCAAAAGGGTTGGGGGTGGAGGTGTTTTAATCTTCGGAAAGCCCTCAATAGTTGGGTGGAGATAAACAAATTCCCCAAGGAAATGGCGAAGAAATTCTCAGGAATCCAAACTTGTTTTGAGCTTATTGATCTCTTGACTGGTTTTTGCAGGATCATGGTAGCCTGAGGGTGGAGGTGGTTTAATCTCTGGGAATCCTTGATTGTTTATGTATTGGTTTGTTTATGTGATCTCTAAGCCAGTTTTTCCAAGATTGCAAGAGCATGAGGGTGGAGGTAGTTTAATTTCCAGGAAGCCCTGGTTGTTTATGCTTGGAGTCCCACATTCATGCTTGGAATATGACACGAGGGGGATTAGATGAAATAAATATTCGGTTCAGCTAAGTCTATGGTCGGGTGGTACATGGAAGTCCCAGACTTGGTTGAATTTTTCATATGTTATTGAGAGCTATTTTCCTATTGTAATTTATGAGTACTTGTACTTGTTATTATGTGGCTTTGATGGTTTTTCTATCATGGTTATTGTTCTGGTTATATGCTAGTTATTGTTCAGATATGCATTCATGACCTATAGATTACATGTTCACTATATGTTTAATGAAATGACTGTCATGGTTAGGCCTACTTAGGTCAAGTCCTTGATCAAGTTTATATGAATGGTTTTGTCCTGATGTTATTTATCATTCTGGAAAGTCTCATTGAGTTTTGGGCAATGGTCTGGAGGCTAGCCTAAAATGGTGGCTTAGAATCCAGGACCACAACCTCTGAACTAGAAGTTTTGGGCCATCACGACACCCTGGTAGGCTTATGCATGTGACTGGAGGCCTATAACTGCATGGAAGCCTTGTCATGCATGTGGTTGGGAGCCCAAGTCACTAAAAAAGCAACCCAACTCATGGTTTGTGCATTGGGAGTGGTTGTTTAGCTCCTTGGTGTCTTGTAGCTCATAAGGAAGGTCAGTAAAGTTCTAGTTTGTCGACTCCAATTCCTTAAATGTATTTAGGAGGTTGGTTCAAGTCATAGTAGCCCTCATCTCATGTTTACCCCGACAGGCCGGTGAAACTGGGTAAATGTGGGAGGTGGTGTTACAATTAGTCACTAATATTTTTGGGTAGTTAGTTGCTAGATAGAGGAAAATAAATTAATTTTGCTAAATATAAATAAGAGATACTTTATTTTGGGGGAGCACCCAGAGATGGTGTTATAAAGAAGTATAAAAATATGATGAATTGAAATTGAGCAAGAAAAAAGGTGAAAATAAGGAATTTATCAAACTAAATTTTTAAATAAGTTTTATTTTATTTCACTCTTAGAAAAAAACAAACGTCTAAATCTTGGAATTCTTTTTCAATAGTTTTATAATGAGTGTATGGTTCATTGAAATACTGGTTCATAGTTTATATGTAAACCTCCTTTGTTTATGATATTATAGTAATCTTAAGATAACTATAAAAAAAATTGGGATACTTTTTAGAAAATAAGATGGTAATGGTATAGAGATAGCAGGAAAAAATATAATAAATTAAAAAAATACATATAAGAAGTTTATATATATATATATATATATTGGGGGAAGAAACATGTCTTCTCTTTCCATATATATATATATATATATATATATATGAAGGAATAGAACTATGTGCAATAATCACTATAGTCAATGTATTCATATGGGTTTATAAAAATTGAAATCTAAGATAAGAAGATATATGTTTATTTGTATATTTTGAACAACTATGTCTCAAGATATGCATTCAAAGAATAGTTCATTAACACCAATGTTACAATGAACTTCTTAGAATCTTTTAGAAAAAACTCCTAAGCTAGAGATTTTGTATTTAAATTGTTTATGTCATTAAATATTGTAACAAATTCACATTAATTATTTCTGTTGTGAAAGGAACAACAAATAGATAAAAAAAACAAAAAACAAAAAATTATATTGTTTAAAAGAGAAAATCAATTCATAGAGCATTTGGAATTAAAAGACATGGAAAATTTTCTTCTCTAAGAAATATAACTAACATAACATTAATTATGAAAAGGATAGCAGCACATATAAAAAAACAAAAATATAAAATTATATTGTTTAAAAGAGAAAATCAATTCATTCATAGAGCATTTGGCATTAAAAGACATGGAAAAATTTCCTTTCTAAGAAATACAACAAACTTCAATCTCTATGAATAAGATCATGTTTTATGTTTTTTCAAAACTAAATATGCTTAACCTATATATTAATTCTTTATACAATTAATATAATACTTATAATTTAAAAATAAAATTATATTACACAATAAGGTTTTTTATTTTGGAATAGGGCTTTTAGAATTTCAGTTTAATTATCAACAATTATTAAGTAAATAATAAAGAATATTATGAACAATATATACAAATTATAGGTTGAAATTGATTCTCAAATTAACTTTGTCATTTTTTACCTTTAAATTAAATTGATTACTCAACACAAATCACATATAGACAAGTGTTATATGAAATGAGTTATGGTTTTTGGACATGTAGCATTGATAAGCCATAGTATTGGCTCATGGTATTATACCAAGCTTTTTTTCTTTTAACAAGGTCAGGTACTTTTATATTATATAAAAAAAGAGAAAGGACTAGGTCCTTGTACATTTCGAAGTCTGAAGGTCTATTTTGGAGGTGCCAAAATGGGAATGCAGTCCCTACCTCGACAAAATAGCCTTTGATTCTAGAAAGCTGATAAACGAGATACTTATATTGATGAACAAACTGACCAAGGAGAAAGCAAAAAGAACAAAACATAGATGATAGAGAGGCATACTGATCACCAGAACTGATTTACAGATTCCTCCAGGTAGTGACCCTTCTTTTTGTTGTAGCGGGAGGAAGTTTCCCTCTGCTCACTTTGATTCAAAGAGTTTATGTATTCCACGACATCCTCGAGATGTTTGCACTTATCTTTCAAAGATTCGATCTTAGTTTTTTGTTTATCTATCTCCACTTGTTTGTAATTATTCACACTCTTCATTTTTGTGCGGAGATCTTTGAGAGTTCGGATGAATCTACCGATCATGAATCTATTTGCACAGCACAGAGCACAATTGTCATTTTTTCTCAACCTTTTCCAGAGGGCTGCAAGACATTTTGTCATGCCTAAAAGAAATGGAACTCTTCTGCTCACTGTTCGTTTGCTGACTGTCTCTGTTCTTGTTGTTGGGCTGACCTGCTCGACTTTTCTTATAAGATCTGTTTTTCCTTCTTTCAAAGGTCCTTCTGATACACCAGCTAGCCTGAGATATCTTGCTGATGGAGAGATGATAGCAGAAATGCTTTTGAAGGGAAAGTAGGTAGAGGCAGAGGCTAATATTCACACTGGGCAAGAAGCTCGAGAAGAGAATGGAGGTCAGGAGGAGACGGGGTAGAGAGGAGGCCAAGGTCTTATGAAACAAGTCACAAGCAGAGAGAGAATAGAGGACGAGAAAATTGACCAAGACCACGGAGAGAAAACAAGGAGAAGTAGTCCGCTGAGAGTAGAAGGGAGAATGCAGAGCAGTGAAGAAAGGCCAAAATGAGGAATAGAAGGTTGGCAAAAGGTTGAGGGGCATGAGGTCCACGAAAGGTGGTATTGTCACAATGAGGAAGTTCTGTGCATGCAAGGAAGAAAGAGAATGGTCAGATAAAACACCATTAACATAAAAAGCTTTGCTTTTACCTCCTTTCAAAACCTGTAAGTTGAAGTTGCTACTATCACTAGCCACTCCAACCTCTGGAAGCTAAGAAACTACTGGCTTAAAGAGATCTCTTGCCTTAGCTACACCAAGGCTAATTCGCTGATGAATTATGTTGTCTGAGTACTACTTATATTCTTGGTCGAGCACACTGTTCTCATGCCTTTGGTCACTATTCTCGGGGATTTTCCTACCTATATCTTCATTGCGCCATTGATAGTTGAGGGCGTCTCTGTTGTTGAATTGACTGATACCAATTTTATGTTGATCCCTTGGACGGATTTCCCTCCATACCAAGAACCTATGCAAATCAGTTATCCTGCTGAGGATTTTCCACATTGTTCTAGGAGGATAAGCAAGGATATTATTGTCAGACCTGCACTGGGCAATCACTTTTTGTTTTTTCGTTTGTGATGTTTCCACCATTTGCTTGATTTGATTGACTGTACAATGGACCTTAATCCCATCCAGAGGGGAAGAAAAATTAGGGGATGGCTTTTTCATATAGATCTTGATTTTCTTTGACAAGTCTGACACTCCTATTCACTACTTTGATGGCGAGTGAGTCAGCTGCTTGATTGTGAACTCTTAAAACGTGCTTAAAGCTGATTTTTCCCAAGGAATTGATGTTGTCTAAAATTCTCTGTTTGATTCTGTTTAGAGCCTGATTTTTGAATTCTCCACCTGATTCCATGGCTGCAATAATTATTACTGAGTCACCTATTACAATGGGGTCTTTGACCTAGAGCTTTTCAAGGATGCTGGAGCCTAGTAACAAACTCTAAGCCTCTGCTTTGTTATTTTTCATGTTGCCAAGCCCCCATTCATAAGAGGAGATGACTTCACCATTCTGGTCGTGAATTACCCCACCAGCTCCTTCTCTACCAGGATTATTTTTTGAAGCGCCATCAAAATAGAGAGTGTATTTGATTTTTTTTTTTCATCCAGTTATCAATCTTCTTTTCGTTTCCCTGGAGCTTCCATCCTCTAGCTCTTCCCCTAGTCTTTTCTAACAGTTGAATCCTTACTGAGAAAACCAAGGGGATATTGTTATACCACACCTTTTCTTCATGCTACCAATTATTTTGATCCACACTATACATAGCATTGGCGCTAATCATCTTCGCAATTAACCCCCAAGTTTTGGCTAGAATGGTACCTGAGTTTGGTTTTTGGCCTTTGAAGATGCAATTGTTCCTTGCAAGCCAAATTTTCCAACAGAGGACAGAGGGAAGACACTTCCATATGCGAATAATGGCAGATTTGTTTTTCTTATTGTATGGGTAACTTTGCTCCCAATTCTTATTTAGAGTTGTGAGCTGATCGAAGGAGTCACTAGTCATCTCCAAAGGACTTGTAATTTGATTCCAGCAGTACCTAACAGTGGCACAATTTAGGCAAAGATGCTGACTACTTTCTTCATCATTTTGGGATAAAACACACATGGAAGGCCCTTGGATACCTTTTTTCCTAAGATTCTATGCAGTTAGGATCTTCCCTTTAAGAAGAGTCCAGGCAAAAATTTTGATTTTAGGGAGACACTCGTTCTTCCAGACAGCTAGCTAGAGGTTCTGGTTATCTTGATTGCTATGAGTTTAGAGAAAGTTATAGCCAGATTTCACTGTGAACTTTCCTCCACTTGGGTCCCAAACATAGCTATCATGAGTCCTTTTATTTATAGGGGCAGCACTAGCCAGAGTTATCTTCATATCATCCCACTGATTTTTTAATCTGTTTGGGAGAGGCAGCTTTCTCCAGGCAATCCAACTGTTTTGTTCCCAATCTGAAATGGCATAAAAGAGAGGTTATGCCTTTGTTAGCCATCCAATCTTTCAAGGTTCTTAAATGATGGCTTTGATTCAAGGGGGATGATCCCATGATTCTATCATTCCAAATGGCGGTATCTTTCCCATTCCCCGGACACTTCGAAATATGATCTTTGATTTGTGGGATGAATTTTTTAATATGTTTCCACACTTGAGTGCATGGTCGATCTATGATCATTTCAGTGAGGATCTTAGAATGCTTGCCATTGAGATATTTTTTTATCAGAGCTACAACCCACTAGTTGTCTTTCTCATTTAACATTCACCAAACGAGCTTAATGCCCAGAGCCTATTTGTCGAGCTCGGGATCCTAATAGAGATTCCTCCTTTTTCAAAAGGGAGGGTCACTTGATCCCAACGAACAAGGCTGAATTTTTTAGAGTCTTGTTTCCATCCTTGCCAAAGGATCTCATGATTAATTCCATTTGCTTATGAATGCTGGCAGGAGCCAAGATTATGGCATACTGATAGATAGGTAAGGCTGAGAGGAGAGCTTTGATGAGAATAGTTCTACCTGCTAGATTTAACCACATCGCCCCCCAACTTTGAAGTTTCCCTCTCATATTTTTAATTTTTTTATTCCTACCTCTGTCTTGACCCCTTCTTTAGCCAATGGTAACCCGAGATAAATGAAGTGTCCCCATTTCCGCTGAACCGGAATGTCCAAATTTGTGAAATCCTTCGCATTATGTTTATTGAAAAATTCCAGGTGTATATTCTGCATTTTTTTTTATTTAGCAACCCTTCAGAGATGGCAAGGAAGGCATCTAAGACTTTCTTGAACCTCGTAGCAATAATGTTAGAGGCTCCTCCAATGAGAAGAGTATCATCCGCGAAAAGCGAATGATTGATTTCTTTAACCCCTCGAGCTATACTAATGCCAGTAATTTCCTTTTTTTCCCTTTGGCTTTCAAGCTGGATACTTAAAGTTTCAGCCAAAATAATGTAGAGGAACGGAGAGAGAGGGCATCCTTGTCTCAGACCCCTAGTGCTGCGAAAGTAATGACTAGGCCTCCTGTTGATCAACGGGGCAATCCAAGGAATTGAGATGCATTCCATTATAATGTTGATGAACTTGATGGAGATTCTGAACTTTTGAAGGACTACCACAAGGTATTGATGATTAACTCTATCAAAGGCATTGGCCATATCTAGCTTTATGACAATGCCTTTTTCATTTCTTTGGATACTACTATGGATGGCTTCCTGGACAATAATTACATTGTCTGTTATCTGTCTTTTGGGAATGAAACCGCCTTGGTTTTCGGAGATGAGGCTGGGCAGAATTTTTTTTAGCCTATTTTCCAAAAAAAATTTAATGATTTTGTAGGAGGCATTACAAAGAGAAATGGGCCTGAATCTATCAAAAGAGAGAGGATTTGGCTCTTTGGGGATGAGAGTCAAGTGTGAGGATTTAATGTTTTCTCCCATTTTGTTTTTTTTGAAGACATTTTTAACCATTCTAACAAAATATTTTTTTATTATGTCCCAATGGTTCTTATAGAAAGTGATGGTGAAACCATCTGGCCCAGGGGCTTTATCTGGGTGCATGCTCCAAGTTGCCTC
>APFE031736800.1:0-47008 GCA_000404065.3 Pinus taeda
TTGTTAACAGAAAAAGCTTCAAGAAAAGGGCCATCAAACATCTGTGGTTTCACCTCTCCCTCAGTGGGATCAGGAGCTATGACTAGGATGACTTTGTTGCCCACAAAAACACTGATTTTTCTTTGCCATGCAACCACTAGTGCTTGATTTTCATGTGTAGAAGTTGGTTACAAGTTCAGACTTTCATTTTCTTAGTTGCATGAGATAAAATACATGGTTTCATTGTAGGTCACACTTTTGTTCATTCTCTTTACTGGCAGCTAGCATATTAGGTCAACGTAACTAGGTCTTTGAATTTACAAGTCTTTGTTGGTTCATATTGGAAAAACGACTTGCAGAGCACCTGTACCACTTCTTCATCTGCTTATTCTCCATCAGCACCATCCACTCCACCCTCTACTTAGAATCCTTGCCTCACGTTTGCCATTTTCTCCCAAAACCCTATTTTTTGTGCAACATTGCTTCAGTCTTCCTTGAACAAATCCCACCATCCTTGCCACTCCTCAGCTCCATTCCCCAAGTCCTGGACCTATTCACACCCCTATTTCAGATCCATACCCATTCCTCCATCTTTTTGCCTCCATCCATGCTCCAAAATCCCATTTCTGAACATCCTGTAGAAAAATTACAGAACATCCTGTAGAAATTCCTGAACATCCTATAGAACCCCTGCAGACTTCCTGTAGAAGCTCACGAATGAGCTTTCTTGATAGCCAAACTCTGTGAAACTCTCTGGAAGGGTGTTAGGGACCCCTTAGGTCCTCTCTGAACCTTCCCGACCTCCTCCAAGCATTTCCTCTCGCCAATCCACCTCTGCACAGTCAAAAGCCAGTTAAATGCACATGCATGATAATTCTAACAACTTATTAAAAAATACAAAAATATGTTTTCTTTAGATAGTGATAACTTAGACACATGAATTTTACCTTCTTAGAAGTAATGGCATCCCTTTCAGTAGTTTGCATTCTTTCCTTTGCATCAGTAGGACTAGCTGGTAGAATTAGGGTTTGTTAGGGTTTGCATTTTCCTTTAGTTTTTCAATCTCTTTTTGTAATTAGATTAGCTTCCTTCGAGTTAGCTTTCATCCATCAATTAAAAATATTCTTCTAAGAGCTCATAGAAGTTGGCTTAAGCTCCTAGCGGGCTTGTGCCCGCTGACCAAGTGACAGCTACGGCAAGAGCTAGTACTTGTGCATATAGCACCGTCGTCCAAGTTTGTTACGAACTACTGGGTTGATAAAATTAAAGAAGGGAGTCCCAAGAGTTGCTGCATTATTGCTGTAATACTGGGGCCCGCCATTACCCTTACCTGAAAATGTGTTAAAAACTACATTAATTAAAGGAATGAAGGAACAATGGGTTGAAACACTAAATATTATGGGAAAAGGTGACATCTATCAAGAAAATTTTGTTGACATTATTGATTTGTGTATTAGGAGTTCAAGAGGGAGTACAAGGCTAAAACCAACAGAATGTGACATGCTCACAAGGGACAACAAGATCTTTGGTGGAGGAGTAACCTGCGCAGAAATCGGTAATTTACTAGAGGATTTCAAAACTGATATATTGGGGACTCTGACAACGTAGCTCGATATTATGCAAGCTAAACAGAAACAAGTAGAAGCAGAGCAAAACCTGGCAATGTTCTGCCCTGGATGCAGAAAGAAACACAGCCATAAAGAGTTCCCACTAGATGCAGTTCAAGTTTGCGCTATTTGTACAAAAGATCACTCCATAGAGAACTTCCCCTCACTCCCAGGTTTGAAAGCAGTGTACAAAGAAGCAGAAGAAGAATTAGAACCAGTGTACCTACTTAATTAGCACCGTCAATGGCAACCATGACAACCAGGTATGCCCTCCGATCCATCTTCTTCTTTCTAACCTCTGTAATATCATGCTCAACAATATAATATAGTGTGGGAAAATCATCCACCCTTCCCAAGCTGGTCACAACAACCATTTCCTTCATCGCCATGGCCAAATCAAACAAGCCAAACTAATTGGCCAAACTTTCCCTACTCTCCACCATGTTGGCAAAACAATGCATATCCAACACAATGGTCCCCTTCCACTTCACAGAGTCAAGCTTGGCAATCAAACTAGAAAAGACCAATGAATCAGCCAGCTGGAACCATCCCCTTCCTCAACCCACACTGCCAGCACCATATACACTACAACAAAATCCCCAGTCCAACTTAAGACCACAACTCCTAGCCCAACCCAACCCGAACCCTAATAATAGACTGGTTCAATATGTTCAAATAATCGAAACACCAGAACTTGAAACCGTTGTAAGGGAGTGCAAAAAACTTCAATTAAGGTCTGGGCACATAATAGAAACTGAGGGAGATAAAAATTCTCAAGTTGAAAATCTATTACCTGTAGAACAACTACTACAAGAAGAGGCTGTGGTCAGACAAAAAATTCACAACCAGGCAACCACGTCTTCTCCCCCATTCCCAGAATGACTAATCATACCACGCCCAATAGAACATCCTGACTTTGATCTCACAAAAAACATTAGGTCCCCATTAACCATAGAAGATTCCCTTGATTTTAAAGACCAAACAGAGGATGACATTATTAACAACTTCCTTAACCAATCCGAATCCAAATCCCATGTACAATGTCTAATGATAGAGGTAGCATTTGACAATGAACTAGAAGAAGTTCCCCTCAAAGACACTTATGATCAATCAATACACACTACCTCTGTTTCAAACATCAGAACTATAGAGATTGAGCCAGGAAAAACCTTGAACATTAACAAAAACCTAACTACTGAACAAGAAGAAAAGCTGGTCCAACTACTGAGAAAATATAAGGAAGCTTTTGCCTGGGATTATCCGGACATGAAGGCAATTGATCCCTAGCTGTGTACGCACCACATTTATACTGAAAAGGATGCTAGACCCATTTGCTAACCCTAACGGAGACACAACCCTCACTTGAAAGATATTATGAAAGCTGACTTACAAAAACTTTTAGATGTAAACTTTATTTATCCAATCTCCGATAGCAAGTGGGTCCCTCCACTAGTAGTGGTACCAAAGACGAATGGAAAATGGAGGATTTGTGAAGAATACAGAGAATTGAACAAAAAAACTCAAAAAGATCACTTTCCCCTTCCATTCATTGATCAGGTATTAGATTCATTAGCAGGAAAGAAATTATTTTCTTTCCTAGATGGCTTCAGTGGGTACAATCAGATTCAGGTTGCCCCTGAAGACCAAGATAAAACTACTTTTACTTGTCCTTGGGGAACATTTGCCTACAAAGTCCTACCCTTTGGCCTATGCAATGCGCTTGCCACATTTCAGAGGGCCATCTTTAGCATCTTTTCAGATTTAATAAATGAAGGGCTCGAAGTATATATGGATGATTTCACACCGTATGGAGATGATTTTGAGCCAGCACTAGAAACATTGGAAAAGGTGTTGCAACGATGTATTGCCACTAGGCTCTGCTTGAGCCATGAAAAGTGCCATATGATGATGATCGAGGGACTCATCCTAGGTCATTATATCTCAGTAGCCGGAATACAAGTAGATTCAACCAAAATTCAAATAATTCTGTTAATACCTACTCCTACCACACAGACAGAGTTACACAGTTTTCTAGGATTTTCTGGTTATTATAGGAGATTCATAGAGCATTTTTCTCAAATAGATGCACCTCTATATGCACTAATAGGGGATGTTGATTTTATTTGGACAGATAAATGCGACCATGCTTTTGAGGATCTGAAAAAGCTTTTGTTACTAGCCCCAGTGCTCAGAGGCCCAAATTGGGTTCTACCATTTCAAATTTCATATGATGCTTCAGACATAGCTATTGGAGAAGTCCTTGGACAGGAAGAAGATAAAAAGCCATATGCAATTTATATATTAGCAAGAATTTATCTCCTACTAAACTAAACTATACCGTAACTGAAAAAGAGTTTTTAGCTGTAATACATGCTGTAAATAAATTTAGGCATTACATCACTGGATTGTTGTTTTATATATAGATCACTCTGCCATAAAATACTTAGCAAATAAACCTGTTACAAATGGTAGAGTAACAAGATGGTTGATTTTCTTGTAGGAATTTGACATCACAATAAAAGATCGACCTAGGAAAGAGAATCATGTAGTTGATCTTCTCTCACGAATGTCGAAGTTAGCGGGACGCAGCAGCAGTCGAAGATCAATTTCCAGATGAACATTTGTTTGCTGTTACTATCAAGACACCCTGGTATGCTGATGTTGCAAATTATTTAGCGGTAGGTAAATTAACAAAGCATATAACCCCCAATGAATGAAAATAGATTGTGCAACGAAGTACCCAATTTTCTTTGATTGGGGGCTACTTATTTCATACAGGGGAAGATATGCACATTAGAAGATGCGTCTGCAAAGACGAAATATTTGACATTCTGAAAGCTTTTCATGATGGACCATGTGGCAGACATTTTGCAGATCACAAGATTGGTCACAAGGTTTTGCAAATAGGCTATTACTGGCCCACAATCTTTAAAGACACTAAGGAATTTGTTCAAGCCTATGATAGTTGCCAAAGAGCAGGACGCCCTAGACAGTCCGACGAACTGCCTTTAAACCCACAGTTAGTAATCGAACCATTTGAGCGTTGGGTGCTCGATTTTGTTGGTCCGATCAACCCATCATCAAATCATAAAACATATATTCTAGTAGCAACAGAGTATGTTACCAAATGAGTTGAAGCAGAGGCACTTCCAAGAGCTACAGAGGATTCTGTAATACATTTCCTTTTCCAAATATTTGTGCGTTATGGCCTCCTGAGGGACATAATCACAGATGGAGGACCACAGTTTGTAGGTAATAAAATCGCTGCAACATTAAAAAATTATCACATTCAACATAAAATTACCACTTTGTATCACCCACAAGCAAATGGCTAAGTACAGAGCATGAATAAGGTGATAGAGGAAATACTTACAAAAACAGTTGCATCGCACAGACGCGACTGGGCTTCAAGATTGTTCAAAGCCTTGTGAGCATACCGAACAACGTGGAGAAATACCACCGCCATTCACCATATCAGCTAGTGTTTGGAAAAGAACCCATCTTTCCAATAGAGTTCAAAATACAAACATTAAGAATAGCACAGGAGATCAGTCTGAATTTAAATGAGCTCCAGACTAACAGATTACAACAAATTAACAAGCTAGATGAAATGAGGCTCTCGGCTTTTCAACACACTACATTAATTCAACAACAGAGAGAAAAATGGCACAATGCCCTGATCAAAATGAAAATATTCCACGAAGGAGATTGGGCACTCCTATATGATGCTAGGTTTCAGGATTTTCTGAGAAAACTCCAGACTCAATGGCTTGGACCATATGAAATACAGAAAGTGCATGACAATGGCACCATTACTTTAGCTACTATTGACGGATCTAGACATGCCTTTAAATCAAATGGTCACCGAATGCGACTGTACCATAAATCGCTTACTCGGGAATCCTTTTACCAGCAGCTACGGGAAGATTCTGATATGCAAATTCTTGCTGAGGAAAATAATCCTTCCTCAGCATTGGTTCACTAAATAATCCCATTGTTCTCAAAATTTGTACATAAGTTTTTCTTTTCTGCTTGTATAAACTACTTCTTGTACAGACTTTTACGTTTCTGCATTTTTTGTTTTTTGTTGTTCCTTTCCAAAGGAACAACATTTCCGCATCTTTGTTGTTCCTTTCCGAAGGAACAACACTTTTGCATTTTTGTTGTTCCTTTTCGAAGGAATATCACTTTCGCATTTATGCTGTTCTTTTCTGAAGGAACAACACTTTCACATTTTTGTTGTTCCTTTTCGAAGGAACAATGCCTTCGCATTTTTGCTGTTCCTTTATGAAGGAATAACACTTTCACATTTTTGTTGTTCCTTTCCAAAGGAACAACATTTCTACATTTCTGTTGTTCCTTTTCGAAGGAAAAACACTTCTGCATTTTTGTTGTTCCTTTCTAAAGGAACAACACTTTCACATTTTTGTTGTTTCTTTCCAAAGGGATAGCACTTTCGCATTTTGTTGTTCCTTTTCAAAGGAACAACATTTCCGCTAGATTGCATTTTTGTTGTTCCTCATAAAGGAACAACACTTCTGCCCAATTGCTTTTTCTGTTCCTCTTGGACGAATGCACTTCCACCAAATTGTTTTTTCGTTCCTTTTAAAGGAACAACCATGCTTCGCATTTTTCTTTATGCCATTCTTTCCGAAGGAACAACAGTTTCAATTTCAGATGATCCGTATTTTCGAAGGATCCGTATTTTATTTCACGCTTGCTTTATTTGCTGTTCTGTTTAAGGAACAACTGCCGTGCCTCTAAAGGAACAACAGTTTCGAGTGTATTTTTTTCTTTTGTTTGCTGTTCCTCTTAAAGGAACCACGATTTTCCATGCATATATTCTTTTCGCTGTCCCTCTTAAGGAACAACACTTTTTGAGTGCAATTTTTTGTGTGTGTGTTTCTTAAAGAACATAATTTAGAGGATTTTTGTGAATGATGGTTCACTGTTCATGATCCCTTTAAGGCATAGTTATACATTCATGCAAGAACACAAAAACTAGAGAATATTGAAATCAACAAACCAAAGAAAAATCGTTATCTTTAGAGAAATTGCTTTGTATCGATAAGAAAAAAGAGGAAAGGACACAATTGCTGTCTTTATTTTCACTAAAACTAATTTGATTGATTATTTTTATCATGTTTGTTCTTCCTTAATCTTCATAATTCTCTTTGATCATTGTTATTTAATAAGAATAAGGGCATATTTTTCCTCTATTGAGATGTTCAGACTTCTTCCACCATCCCTACTCTTAAGGAGTGTTGAGCCATCCTCTGTATATAAATAAGAAAATGCTATATAAAAGAAAAGAAAAAAGAAAGAAAGGGAGAAAAATATATATCTATATGATTACTAACATCATTTTTCAAATGAAGGATAGGGGGTCTCATCAAGAGCCAGCCTACCATGATCATAAGGAAGCAGTGAAGTAGCATTCCCACTATGGCCACCACACCAGGGATATGATCTAAGAGGCATATTAGAAAAATAAAAAAGTCCTTGGAACAGGAGGTCTCATCACGAGCCGACCTGCCCACCTTTCACTCCTTCCTGGTGAATGGCATTGTGATTCATTTGGTTACCAAGCCAGCACAATGGCCTCCATTCTGACATCACATAACACTTTCCTAGGTATACATAAAGGATTATGGTTACAAGGGTGAAACAAGCAACTTTGTTAAGGTTATGAACACCTATGGGCAACAGAGATCTGCTGATGGTATTGAAGTCATACTTTTCATATACCAATAGTCATTATAAACCCTTTTCTTATATCTTTATCTTGATTTCAAATGAGATTATGTTATATAATCCTTTTGAACCTCTTACACATGAAATATCGGTTATAATTCAATCATAATGGTTAAAGTGGATAATGATCGCATATGCATTTTTACTTATGTCAGCTGTCCTCTCCCCTATTTTTCGAATAATTTCATAGCATTTCTATATCTAGTTGCGATTTTCATCATAAGCCTCGATTTCAGTAATTCACTACTTTTGCAATCACGCCATGAATATGTATGTCGTTCATTTTTTTACTGTACGGTTGTTGTCCAGTATGTCGCTCCTCCATTTGCCAGTCAAGGACGACCTATAACATTTCAGGGGGGCGTGAGTGATCTCCAAAATACACTGGCAGATGTGTCAATTTCTTATTTGGAGGTACTACGACTCCATCAGATCTCGGAAATAGCAAGTTTAACGATATTAACATTTTCTAATATGCACAACTTGTTGTTCCATTGTCATTTCTTTGTCTGTTTTTGCTCTGTAAAAATTAGCAGTGTGCTAAGCTTGAACAAAATGGGTGGCAGAGCAATACGTAGCGAACCACAAGTGATAATAATTTCCAATGCTGCACGAGAAATTCTGGAAAGAGCAGGATGGATCAATTACCTTACATAGCTACAACAGTCCCATTAAATTGTGGCCATTGAATTTCTGCAGAATTTTCAGGAAGATTATTCCATGGTGAGGGGAAGGCGAATAACGGTAACAGAGGCAGTGATTGCCGAAATATCTGGACTATCGATGGTCGGACTAGTATGGACCAAGAAAAAAATAAGACTTTGAGACGCCATAGCCATCTTCCAGGATGAAGGATAGAACCTTACCATCAAAGGAAAAGGAGTCATGCCTACAACCTTGGGAGAACCATGGGTAGAATTAGCCAGAATAGTGCAAAGCTACATCACATGCAATGGGAGAAAGGATGTGGTAAAACCACGCCATCTCAAATTATTAGCAGTATTAAGACATAAATGTGCTGTAAATTTTCCTGCATATTTAATTTCTTTATTGCATGACGCCACTGGGAGTATAAGGAAATCACGTCATACAAAAATGGTAGTAAGTCATCATGGTTTAATTCGATTAATAGTCAATCATAGTCTTGCTCAGCAGTAGTCTAGTTGGGAAGAATTTGTATTTTCAATAGATGGGGGATTGGTATTATCAGCCCCGAAAAGAAAAAGAATCACCAGCACATCAACTAGACCAAAAAAATGTAGACAGCTTAGATCGAGGAAAAGCAGGGGAATATTGGGAAATCTCCAAGATAACAGTAGCCAACCCTTAGAAATATTTGACTTCAAGGATGAGCAACCCCCACAACTCGAAGGAGGGGAAATTGTGGAAAAAGAATGGGAAGAAGAAATGGAAGAAGAATTGGAGGAAGAAACAGAGCGCTCTGGTGCAAGTCCACTACAAAGTCCATTGCAAGAATATGAATTGGCCCAAATTTTGGCCAATATGGGTGAGTATATTCAACCACAGAGCCCACTCAACCTCAATATTGAGGTAGCACAATCACAGGAATGCTCTGATCACAAGAGTGCATTTGAGGAGATGAATTATGAGGAAGAAGAAGAAGGGAAATTACCAGAACACTCTGCTCACAACAAGAGTGCATCTGAGGAGATGAATAACGAAGAAGAAGTAGAAGCAGAAGCCACCCGGGAAATAGCAGATCAAAATAGGGTTACCTCCCCCGAGAAACCTAATCAGGAGGATGAGAACACTGAAGAAGTGTTCCAAACATAAAATATGGAAATAAGCTAGGGCGAGGGTATAATCCCTGAAGAACAAAGCCCAGGTCCAAGAAAAGAAACAATTGTTCCTTCGAAGAAGAAGACAAATGAAATCAAGAGGCTAAGAAAGGAAAAAAAAAGGCTACTAAATGTAATAAAACAACTCATACAGTAGATAAGGCCCCTGAAAAATGGGGAAAATCTCAAAAAGAACCACAAGAATAAGAAATGAAGCCACCCGAACGAAACCCCATAAAATAAAGGCCATAGGGACTCAACCGGAGCCCATATCCATTCAGGACAGCAAGGAACAACATGCGGCTGTTACAGATGCAACGACCCAAATAGAAGATACACCAGTCTATAATAAGGATGTCCAAATAGAGGCACTATCCTCTAGCGTCATGACTAACCAAACAAAAGGGACACAGACTGTAGGAACCAGATGTCAAAATAAGAAGATCCAAGTAGATCTTCAGCCCAAAAGTGTTTTGACGGACAATGATACTAGGATAGTAAAACTCCAAGAGGATCTAGTGTAGGTTTAGCAGACTATAGGAAAACTCATAGAAGAGACCATTCCTCTGGAGAAATACCAAAAGTTACAGCAATAGTTTAAGAACATCAATGCATCAGAGAGTGAGGCCTTTGATAAATGTTGGAAGGTAGACGAAAAAGTTGAAAAGGTAGCAAATAAGCTAAACTCAGTCATAAGCTGAATGGATACCCTCTGTTCTCTATATACTGATATTATAGCCTGTAGGGCACCTGCCAAAAATTATTCTTTGTTTTTGTTAGAAAGGTATTTACAGTTAAAAATTAAGGCTGTCAAGGCAAGGGTACCTATAAAGTTAAAAACTATTGATGATTTCATAAACTGTTGTAAAAATTATGGAGTGAAAGTCCAACAATTGCTATGTGAATTTTATTTACATAATTTTGTGTTGGAGGAGGAAATGGAAAAGAATCCCAGTCCTTTTGTGGGTGATATCCAATTTCAAGCATTCATTTCATTTGTTGTTAACTAGTTAAAATGGCTCAAGGCCCATAACACCTTTCAAAGACAAGAAAATGGGTTAGACCTTTGGGTAAGGGGTGAATCGGAAAAGCCATTACAGCTGTGGGATAAGCATAGAAGCTTAATGAGAAAGAAGGGTGTGATCCAGACATTGGGACCCATTCATAAAACAGTTGTCCAACAAGGGGTAGAATACTTCTTATCCATCAAAGACCCTACCATAGCAGCTGCTAAACTCCGATGGAAGACTTCCAATCAAAATATCCAGGATATAGAACCCTTCAATTATAAAAAAATTTAAATTAGCTGTCGATCACCTGGTTACCTATAGTAACCTCATCTTGAGAGAAGGTCCACTTTGGCTAGGTTGTAGATTTCGAAGCCCCATTATCTAGTATCCTGCAGCAGGATATAAGGCTATATACGGATTGCCTAAGGGGTAGACAAGAGCCATTTTTGAAGTTTTAGCTGCAAATCATGGTTTTAGACCACTTCATGAAAATCCATCTCTAGCCTATTCCCTAATTGCCTTGCATGTAAATTACATGGTTTTCATGAGGACATGAAAAAGGGTAAGCAGGAGGGTGTGTTGAGCGATGGAAAAGGTATGCATTTGCCATTTCTTTCTTTATATTTTCCTTTGGGTCATAACTCCTTTACATTCTAAAATGGTAATATGTTAAAGAATTATGATAGACTTAAGGAGATTTGTGATTAATATAAAGCTAATTATTGTCTTTTTCTATACAGAAAGTGAAGGGAATAGAAAATCACTATTCGAAAGGTAAAGACGAAAGCAAGGCAACTGTTGCTCCTCTGTTAGGAAACTGTGTCCAGACAAGAAGAACGAGACTGGAGCACGTAGCTCGGGAAAAGACGGAGAAAACAGAGTGGCTACGCAAGAGGATAAGAAGACAACTGAAGATGGAAGATTAAGCGAAGCCCTCAGGATCTTTTGATCTTGAGGGATCACTACTTTAAAACTAATCTATAACCTTGATGTATCCGCTTGCCCATTATAAATGGGGCAGTGATTGTAAGACAAAAGGAGGATTGATTTTTCAGAATTATTGTTGTAATTTCAACTTTGATCATCGACTCTCTTTGAGGAGTGATGGCTGTAACTCTGCCATATATGATTAATATATAACTCACTTGCTGTTCCATTATTTGATCCTAGAGTAAACGCAACAGTGCTTCCCTAGTGGCTAAGGGCTCGGCCCTGGTGGATCCACTTGCTTCTTGTATCACTATTTTATAATTACAGTCATGTGTGGTTTGATTTCCTTTGCATTTCCTTAATTCACTTTATTCGGTAATCTTCTGTTTTTGAACATCTCGCTGAATTACTCTGTTACATCAAGATCGTAATTAGACTACGTTGATAACATGATTGTTATTCATAACTCCATGTTGTGCTGTTCCTTTTGAAACAATACTGTGTTGTCTAGTCTAGATTTTGTTGTTCACTCACAACTGCAACTGCTGTTCATTTAATTATTGTTCAATTATAATCATGATTGTCGTTCTTTTATACCTGCAATTAAAGTTCACTCTACCAGAATAAGATTACTGATTCTGTTACTTTATAGTCGCTGTGTGTTTACGCTTAATGAGATTTGTTGTTCCTTTATTATCTGAAGATTGTTGTTCAGTTCATTTCGGTTAAAGATTGTTGTTCGGTTCATTTGGGTAAAGAGTGTTGTTCGATTCATTTTTGTAGATTAAGCTTTGCTGTTCAATCTTTTCAATAGACTTAGTTGTTGTTCCTTTTCTGCAAGGATTTGCTTTCACCTTTTAATTGATAGTGCATCAAGTGTGTTTTAGTAAGCATTTCCAATCGAATTGTTATTATTTTCTTTAGTGTGGATTGAAAGATCTACAACTGTAAATAACATTGACTATCGTTGTCTAAGTTCTCAGATTGGAGGTGTTGTTTATGATTGATTTCATTTATATCAATTGACAGAGGAAAGAGTTATCACTACTGCATCCTTGACTGATAAATTGCTATAGTTTTTTGAATGAATGATTTAAGTTTCAGATCATTAAGGTTTCTTTTGATTACAAATAGATTCTATTTCCAACATCTGTTTACTCTTGTATTTAGCACTATATTGCAAACTAGAAAACATTACTCTTGAATCAAGTGACCGCCTCAAACTGAGTACACTCTTGAGATAAATAATCGTACTTGGATTGATAATTAATGTAGGGTAAATAGGGGTTAAAAAAAGACACCTTTTATCACTCAACAATTGGTCCATTGGGAAATGACGCTCCTGGGGTCAAATCGATGGAGTGCTTAACCTGACAGTGTTGAGGCACCCTTGTGGGGGAGGGGAATATGTCCTCGTACTCCTCCACGACCTTGTCCATCTGTTGTTTTTGTGTGGAGGGGCCCTGTCTAGAGGTCATGGCCACCGTCTTCTTCTTTCCTTAAGGGTGTATCATTAGGAAAACAAATTTCCCAGTTTTGGAAATGAGCTTACTGCATTGTTTTGCAGTAACCAAAGAGATTATAGGTGGTGCTACCTTAGATATACTATACAAGTTATTTCCCAAAGTAACAATAACAGTGTGAGGCCTTGACTCATACACAACATTTTTCTTCCACAAGTATGGTTGGCCTAACAATACATCACAAACATCAAGGGGAGCAACGTCACATAATACCTCATCCGTGAAGGTCTTGATACTATTTGGAAGATGAAATTGCTAGCTCACGTGAAGATCCTATCCTTAGTGAAACCACCCAATGATGTACAATTTTGGGTGTGTTTTGGTCGGTAAGCCCAGCTGCTTCACAACCTCTACTGAAATGAGGTTCTTTTGGCTCCCGCTGTCAATAATGAGCTGTAGAGGGGAACCCTTTACCCACATCTGGGAGCGGAAGAGGTGCTCTCCTCCTCTGGATCTTTAGGTTCCTCCTTCTGGATCTTCATGGTGGCAACAGTGGCGTTGGGCTCCACATTGATAATTTGTTTCCTTTGTCATTCCCCTTGTCAGGTTCTGACTCAGAGTTAGAACATGCATCTGATTCCGAAGCCTTCATCTCGACCACCAGTGACTTCTTGGACCGACACTCACTTGTGTCATTAGTGGAGCTTTTATGGAACTCACGCCACTTTCTGTTGTCCTTCTTCAGCTTCACGATGTTGTTCTTTTCTTGTGGCTTTGGTGGGTTATCCTGGGTTGCCTCGCCTTGGATTTTTCCTTTGTTCTACAGTTTGGGGCACCTTTCCCTTGCTTCAAATTCACAGATCCAAAGTCTCTCTTCTTCTATTTAAACTTATGCTCGTTCTTGACAACATATTAGTATGTCATGCTCAGCGAGGAGATGTCCAAGAACTTCATCTCATCCTGGATGTACCTGTGTAGGCAGGTACGATACTTGAGTACCAAATGTTTTTTATAATACTTGATACCCACATTCGTGCGAAGGGTATGAGAAACATTGGTAAATTCTGACACATCTTGGTCCCTTCCTTGCTGCAGCGTTGTCCACTTTATGTATTTATCCTCATAGCTCCCGATAGGGTAGTACTGCTCCTTGATGGCATCCCAGAATGAATTCCAAGTGGGTGCAGCTAAAAATAATGAGGTCTTACTTTCATCCTTCTTCTCATAGTATGTTTCCCACCAGTCCTTGACGTGGGGGGAGGCTTTGAGAAGAGAAAAAGTAATATTTGCTTGGTTGGAAAAATCATGCACATAAAAATATACTTCTAGAATATTGAACCATATATCTACAATGTTTGCATCTATTTTGCCCTAAAATATGGGAATGTAAAATTTTACTTGTACCTTAAAAGGAGTGGAGTCTCCAGAGTGGCTTCTGGATGTGGATGCACCATTGGTGGGCAACCATTGAAGGATCTAGGAAAATTTATCCATCATCGCTTTCTTTTGTTTCTCGAGGGCCTCCTCAAGCAATATTTTGATAGGATATCCTACCCCCTCATCTTTATTTTCTTCCCCCATGTGCAGCCATCAGGGTTTGTGAGGCTGATCTTGCAAAGGTTCAACCAGATTGAGCCTTAACTCCTTATATCCCGACCTTGTTGGGGACATGCAAAGAAAAACAGAGAAAGAGAAAACCATTCTGATACCACTTATCTAGATTTAAAAAAGAACACAACACATTACAGATATAACAATAATACAAAGATTCATTAGAAATAACACTTCATTTCATTAATATCAAATACTTAAATATGCTTAAAACTGAATGGAAATAAGACTAGCTCGGGCAATGATAGCTTATCTCTGAGAAGATATGTGGTGGCTACATGCCTCTGAACTATGTTACAATGAGGCTCAAAGGCCTATTGATTATTGAGAAACAATGGAAAACCCTAAACACCCAAAAACCTAACCCTAGGAGATGAAGCGCCAAACTATGGGCCTCGTTTGGGTAAATTGGTTCATCAACTTCCTGGGGTTGTAACTTTGGCATACGATCTTTGTTTGATGTGCACAAAACCTTTTTAGAAAGATATATCTGAGGATCACAACTTTTGAATGAACAACGTAGATTGAACACCCATTTTGGTCTTGGTTTTACCAAAAAACATGTCGTTTAGGGCCTCAAAACAACTCCGGAAGTTCAAGACTCAAAAAATTGCCAAAAATAGTAAATTGTGCTACAAATAAGGAAACTGAAAAACTGAAAGAAAAAATGGTGGGGGTTCAATTGGAATAGGTGGGTGGCCACCAATATCCACCTGGATCAATCCACCTTATATTATGCAAGTAATTCCTCATGTGCCATTTGGTCAAAATCCTTTTTCCCGGTGCATATGGTCAAATCCCAATTAGAAATTATCATTACCAATAGGGAATCCCTCAAGGAACTGTTCAACAACCTCTACTGTAGTAGGGGCAACCTTTGCAGTAGCAGGGGCATCCTTTGCAGCAGTTTCGGCAGCCTTTGAAAGAACAAACGCAGTTTGTCCAACAACCCAATCAACCCTTGTATCTGCAAGGTAAAACATTGCAGCAACAAGGTTAGTCCTTGTAGCAACAAGCTCAACATTTATATCAACAAGGTCAAACCTTATAGACTCAAGGCCAGCCCGTACAGTAGCTTTGGCATTATGACACAGGCTTGGCACTATGGCACAGGTATTGTCCTTGATGGCAACTCACTCGGAAAATCACTTAGATGACAGTTCAGGCTCACAGGCTGTTAGAATAAAGGAAAAGGAGGTATATGCAGGTTCCTGTTGCCCAAGCCGCATATACACGCGGATTCACAGACCAAAAGGTGTGTATGCGTATACATGTAATTTCATGCACAGAAAAGCTCATACAGTTTGGAAAACTTGGTTTTTGGTCCTTGGTATTTGGACCTATGGTTTTGGACCATGGTAGCTTGTTCGAAGTGTTGAGCCTAGGTATTTGGACCCAGGTATTGGTTCTAAGTGGTTTTGGACCATGGTATTGAGTAAGGCCTAAGACAATAAAAGGGGAAGGAGATCATTAGGTAAAGGTACTCAATGATTGAATATCGTATGAAGAGCAAGATCTATAATGCTGGTCTTTGGGTTATGGTGCATAGCTGGATCTGAATCAAGGAGAAACCTAAGCGCTAGAGGAAGGATAAGTTCTATTGATGGGTCAAGATCTTAAGGCTTGAAGAGAAGTATCTTTGTGTGATTTTGATCTGTTATATTTGGTGCATGACTTGATCTATAAATTTGATGATCTGGGTATAACTGATGTCTAAATAGTTGAAAAGGGTAAATTATCCTTTATAGATTTTTACGCAGTTTTAGCATAGCAAAGGCACGTATACACGCTGGTTCAATAATTCAAAACAATGTATACACATGTTTGCCTTAATGTAACAACATATGAACTTAGGTTCTACATATTGAAGTAGCGTACATCTCATAAAATATGTTTTAGTTACTTCTGTTTATTGCTGCAGTGTTTTGGGTTTAGGATTGGTTTCTGGTTACTGTTACTGTATTTTGGCTACAACATTCAAAGAAGTGATTTTTTTATTCTGTTTTTGGTTGGTGCAAAGGAGATTGGTTGATGTAGATATATTTGATGTTTGATTGATGTTATTGATGGATCCAGTTTGAAAATTTATGAAACGTGGTCCCTGGAAGAAAAGAGAAGGTTGTAGCCTTCTGTAGGTTAACACCTACATACTAGTACATCAGCTAGTACAAGAGCTAAGGGGGTTGTAGCTCCCTTCCAGGAGAAGCTGGAGAACAAGAGAAGGTTGTAGCCTTCTGTAGGTAGAAGCTTTCGTACTGGTATAAGACTGCACTAGTGTAGAAATATTGTAAAAAGAAGTTTCTTATTAAAGGAAGATAGAGACAAATTGTAGCAGGTGGTTTTCACCCACATTGGGTTTCCACCTTATATCTTATGTTCATGTGTGTGATTGCCTGTACTGTTTACTGCACTTGATTACTATTTTATGGTTGCGCAGGTTTACTTAACAGAAGTAGTGTATATCAATTTGTTTATGGAAATGAAAAATTGTTAAATTGCTAATACTGATTCACCACCCCCCCTTCTCAGTATTATTTCCAACAATTGGTATCATAGCAGGTCCTTCAGAAGAAGCTTGATTGCTTGAAGGAAGATCTATCATCATGAGCAACTATGAAAAGGAGGCATCCATCAGGCCACCAATCTTTGATGGAAGAAACTTCATCTATTGGAAGGTAAGAACCACAACCTATCTTCAATCTCTTGGTACAGAAGTTTGGGATATCGTGGAAGGAGGATACACATTTCCATCAGCAACTTCTACAGATACGGCTGGTAAAATGCAGTATGAAACAAATGCAAAGGTTGTCAATACTCTATTGGGGAGTGTATCTCAATTAGAATTCATCAAGGTTATGCAACTCAAAACCGCCAAAGAAATATGGGACAAGATTATTCTAAGCTATGAAGGAGATGATTAGGTAAAACGTGCAAAACTACAATCTCTCAGAATTCAATATGAAACTGTCATCTTGAAAATGTTGAAAATGTTCTAAGATCTTTGTCTTCTAAGTTTGAATCAATTTTTTTTTCCATAGAAGAAAAGCAAAATCTTCATAGTATTACCATGTCACAGCTGCACGGAATCCTAACTGCTTTTGAAATGAGAAAAGGGGGTCCATAAAACATGAGAGAAGCCACATTCAAAGCTTCAGGAAAAGGAGAATACAATGAGTCAGGACATACGTTAGAAGGAGAGGAAGAATCAAACTTTGTCAAGAACCTTCAACGGGGTTCTGGAAGATTCAGAGGTAAGCTACCTTTCAAATGCTTTGCTTGTGGAAGAGTTGGTCAGTATGTAGCCAAATGTCTTCATAAAGATAAGCTTGATAAAGGTAAGGAACCAGTTAAATGGAACAGAAAATAGAACTTAAGTAAAAAGAGCTATTATACACATGAGGATAACGATGGATTTTCAAATAGTGATGAAGATGAACATGGTAATGATTATGGACTTTTGGTGGATTTTGAAGATGATGATTTCTTGGATGATATAGATGAAGATGGTCTCTATGAAGAAATTTCTAAACTTAAAATTTGTTTAGAAGAAAAGAGTATGATTATAGATACTCTGACATTCCAACTTGTTGAAAGGGAAAAACACAATGAAAAGTTAGAATGTGAAATTGTGGGACTTAGAAAAGATATTGAGAAAAAAAAGCTCTTAATATTAGATTTGCTAAAGAATCTGAAACTTTAGATGAGATTATCGAAGTGCAGCGTTCTCCTCTAATCAAGACAGGTCTTGGATATACTGAAGAAGCATCTCAAGCACAGAAGCCATCCACCTCCAAAAGTTATCTTGATGCAGTAAGGAGAAGTGAACAGGTTGATAATCGTAAGCAAAGTCATAAAGCGGATCACCAGGTAAATCGGGGTCAATCCACTTCAAGGATGAACAGAAGCTACAACCAACTGCAGGTGAATCATTCTCAATTTGCCTCAACAATGAATGTCAATGGAAACTAGAAACACCTGGTCGATAGATTTGATAATTGCAAGAATTTCTTTAATGGCTAATGGCCAATGTTTCTCATGTCATAACTTTGGACACAAAGCTGCTCAATGTGTTGCTTACAAGACCATCATGACTAGAGAAGCACAAAATCAAAGAAGTGTGACTGGGATCATGAAGATGACCTACAATAACTTTTCTACTCTTGAAAATGAAATAGAATGCTCTATTTGTAACAACT
Organism: Pinus taeda; assembly: GCA_000404065.3. Taxonomy (NCBI): domain Eukaryota; kingdom Viridiplantae; phylum Streptophyta; class Pinopsida; order Pinales; family Pinaceae; genus Pinus; species Pinus taeda. The sequence goes on from APFE031736800.1 coordinate 18,350, forward strand.
TTGGTCATGAAGATTCTGAATGCAGGAGTAAGTTTCGGCAAACATCTCAGAAGGAGCAAGCTTCATTAGGGCCCAAAACATGGAGAAATAAAGAACCGCAACTAGAAAGATGTGGTATAGCCTTATATGTGGAAGGACAGGAAAATCAGTGGTACATCGACAGTGGATGCTCGAAACATATGACAAGTGATAAAGAAAAGCTTCAGTCATATAGTGCCTTAGAAAAGGAGAGGAAGGTCTCATTTGGAAATGACACCCCTACACTCATAAAAGGTAAAGGCTCTGTTCTTTTAAAAGAAAAGGTCAAAGCTAGAAATATTATGTATGTTGATGGCTTAAAGCATAATCTATTGAGTGTTAGGAAAATTTGTGATTAAGGAAATGAGGTAGTATTTCGATCAAATGGATGTATCGTTCGTGAGCTTGATATAGGAGAAACAATGATCAAAGGCATAAGAAATCCAAATAATTTATACATACTCAAGGGAGGACAACAACAATGCTATCTAAGAAAAAATGATGAACACTGGCTATGGCACATAAGATTGGGGCATCTAAGCTTCCCTCAGATAAGAAAAGCATGCAAATATCAGGTTGTTCGTGATCTTCCTGACATCAGAATTCCAGACAATACAATATGCAAATCATGTCAGTTTTGTAAGCAAACCAGAACCCATTTCCCTGAGAAGGAAGGATCAACTAGTAAGCCACTTGAACTTATCCATACTGATTTATGTGGTCCATCAAGGAAAAAGTCACCTCGTGGAGAAGAATACCTTATATTGTTCATTGACGACTTTTCCAGGATGTGTTGGGTAGGACTTCTGAAGCATAAAGACAAAGCTTTCAAAAAATTCAAAACTTTCAAAGCCTTGGTTGAAAATGAATCAGATCACAAAATCAAATGCCTCAAGTCTGATCAAGGAGGGGAATTTACCTCGGATGAATTTTTCGACTTTTGTGAAGAACATGGAATAAGAAGGGAACTCTCTACTGTAAGGAATCCTCAGCAAAATGGAGTGGTGGAAAGGATGAACATAACAGTTCAACCAATGGCTCGTGCTATGCTTGATGAGTATGGAACTCCTGCAACCTTCTAGGGTGAAGCTGCATTTGCTGTCGTTACTATTCTCAACAAAACAAACATCCGGGTAAACAACACTCAAACTCCTCATGAACTTTGGTATGGTAAGACTCCTACTGTAAATACTTCAAAGTTTTTGGAAGCAAATGTTACATCAAAAGGACTGATAAAAAGCTTGGAAAGTTTGAACCTAGAGCAGATGAAGGCATTCTCCTTGGTTACTCTTCTCGAAGTAAAGGATATAAGCGTTATAATAAAAGACTTGGAAAAATTGTTGAAAGTATTGATGTGGTGGTTGATGAAGTAGGCAACAATCCAAAGCAGATAAAAACCAAATATTTTGAATATGATGAGGACTATCCTTCAACATCAAATCAGACTAATGCTGAAGAAGAAACTTATGAGGCACTAGAAGAACAGATAAGGGTAGAAGAAAAGACTCCATCTAGGTATGTCCAGAAGAACCATCCAGAGACTCAAATTTTGGGGCAAAAAGAGGTAGGTGTACAAACAAGAAGAACTATTACAGAAGCTTCAAGCTATCTAGCATTTCTCTCATCTGTTGAACCACAAAATATAAGTGAAGCATGCAAAGATGAATGTTGGGTCAAGGCCATGAATGAGGAACTTGAGCAATTGAAAAGAATAACACTTTGGAATTGGTTCATAGACCTAATGATAAGAATGTCATAGGGACCAAGTGGATATTCAAAAACAAGCTGAATGAAAATGGAGATGTTATTAGAAACAAGGCCATAATTGTTTGTAAAGGGTATGCTCAACAAGAAGGTATAGACCTTGAAGAAACTTTTGCACCGGTTGCCAGACTTGAAGCCATAAGAATGTTCCTTGCCCTTTCTAGCTTTTAGAAGTTCAAAGCATATCAAATGGATGTGAAATCTGCCTTTCTAAATGGAGACTTAGAAGAAGAAGTGTATATTGAGCAACCGGATGGATTTATCCTTGGAAATGATCTAGAACTTGTATGTAGACTCAGAAAGGCTCTTTATGGTCTTAAACAGGCTCCAAGGGCTTGGTATTATCGTATGGACAAATACCTCCATCAACAAGGTTTTTCAAAAGGATCAACAGATAGCAATCTATATATAAAAAATGACAATGATAAATTGCTAATACTTGTTGTGTATGTTGATGATATCATCTTTGGTAGCAATGAAGAAGCCATGAGTCAAAACTTTTCCTTGGTGATGAAGAAAGAATTTGAAATGTCCATGCTTGGTGAGTTCACATATTTTTCTTGGTTTACAAGTCCAACAAAACAAAGAAGATATCTTTCTATCTTAAACCAAGTACCACAAGCAGATCTTGAAGAAATATGGCATGGAAGATTTGAAACTAGTATGTACCCCTATGGTAACAGGATGCAGCATCAATACAAATGATGAATCAGCAACAGTACATCAACCAACCTATAGATCCATGATTGGTAGTTTGCTCTATCTGATAGGTACCCAACCAGATATCATGCATGCTGGGAATAGTTGGAAGATTTTAGGCAAATCCAAAAGAAGCACACGTTTAGGCAGTTAAAAGGATTTTCAAATATCTTCAAGGAACACAAAACTATGGCTTATGGTATCCTAGAGATACAGATCTCACACTTCATGCATATACAGATGCAGATTGGGTAGGAAGCGTGGATGACAAAAAAAGCACTAGTGGTGGTGCATTCTTTATGGGTTCCAAATTAGTATCCTGGTTCAACAAGAAACAAAGTTCAATTGCATTATCTACATCTGAAGCAAAATATGTGGCAGCTGCATCTTGTTGCACACAACTCCTTTGGATGATGCAAACATTGCAAGACATCCAAATCACTTGTACTCCACGTATCTCCATTTTATGTGATAATATAAGTGCAATCAGTATTTCAAATAATCTAGTCATGCATTCAAATACCAAGCACATACCTAACAAATATCATTTTCTCTAGGAACAAGTGCTTGAACAAAAGGTCAAATTGGAGTATGTTCCCTCCAAGGAACAGGTTGCTGATATACTCACCAAACCACTACCCAGGGAGACATTTGAATACCTCAGATAGAAGCTGGGAGTAGTTGATGCATCATCTTGTTGTTGACAGTTATTTGTTTTAGAGAAAAGTGGTTGTACGCGAGTTTCATGAACAACATCCATGTACATACGTCGGTTTCTGTGGATATAGTTGCGTATATGTTGGTTTGAAGATAAATAGTGGGCCAGACTCAGGATGAAAAGAGTCTGATATGGGTCTGACATAGACCATTTAGAACAGGTTCAGGGAGAGCATCTACTTCTAATAATGCATTGTTGGCATTATCTTAGAAGATCTTGGTACAACTTCACAATTTTTTTTTATTCAAGTGGAGCAGGTGTAGAGGGAGATCATGGTGGATGGTCCAGATGGTGATTGACAGATGTTGTTGATGATAGTTGCTAATGACTATCATAGTCTTGTCATAGATATTTGGTCTCTATGTCATATATTTATTTTATTATCAAGGTCACGTAACAACCTATCTTGTTTCCCCACTATGCCTGGGATGGATGATGTAATATATTTGTTTTATCGTGTATAAAGTTTTGGTATATCCCCACTTGGTTGGGTGAATGAGTCAATTATGGTATATCCCCCTTTAGTTGGGGGAGGGATATATGTATGAGTCTGTGGTGATAGGAAGGTCATTTATGATGTATAGAGTCATGTTCTTCTTGCAGAACATCTTTTATGGGCATTGCCTACAGTCAGGGGGAGCATGGACAGCACAACAGAGTAGAGATTTCAGCATGTACTCAGGGGGAGCATAACCATTTTCCCTTGATGACAAAGGGGAGAGTGATTTGGGGTTGCCATCAAGTCCAAAGGGGGAGATTGTTGGCATTATGACATAGGCTTGGCACTATGGCACATGTATTGTCCTTGATGGCAACTCACTCGAAAAATCACTCAGATGACAGTTCAGGCTCACAGGCTCTCAGAATAAAGGAAAAGTAGGTATACACAATTTCCCATTGCCCAAGTTGCGTATACATGCAGATTCACAGACCAAAAGGTGCATATGCGTATACACACACTTTTATGCATAGAAAAGCACGTACAGTTTGGAAAACTTGGTTTTTGGTCCTTGGTATTTGGACCTATGGTTTTGGAACATGGTATCTTATCTGAAGTGTTGAACCCAGGTATTTGGACCCAGGTATTGGTTCTAAGTGGTTTTGGACCATGGTATTGAGTAAGTCCTAAGACTATAAAAGGGGAAGGAGATAATTAGGCAAAGGTACTCAAGGATTGAATATCTTATGAAGAGCAAGATCTAGAAACCTGAGCGCTAGAAGAAGGATAAGTTCTATTGATGGGTCAAGATCTTAAGGCTTGAAGAGAAGTATCTTTGTGTGATTTTGATCTGTTATTTTTGCATGACTTGATCTATAAATCTGATGATCTAGGTATAACTGATGTCTGTATAGTGAAAAGGGTAAATTATCCTTTATAGATCTGTACATGGGTTCAACATAGCAAAGGCGCGTATACACGCTCGTTCGGTAATTCAAAACAACGTATATGCAGGTTTGCCTTAATGTAACAACGTATGCATGTAGGTTCTACATATTGAAGTAGCATACATCTCATAAAATTTGTTTTAGCTACTTTTGTTTATTGCTGCAATGTTCTGGGTTCAGGATTGGTTTCTGGTTACTATTACTGTATTTTGGCTACAACATTCAAAGAAGTGATTGTTTGATTCTGTTTTTGGTTGGTGCAAAGGAGATTGGTTGATGCAAATATATTTGATGTTTGATTGATGTTATTGATGGATACAGTCTGGAAATTTATGAAACGTGGTCCCTGGAAGAAAAGAGAAGGTTGTAGCCTTCTGTAGATCAGCACCTACGTACTAGTACATCAGTTAGTACAAGAGCTAAGGGGGTTGTAGCTCCCTTCCAGGAGAAGATGGAGAACGAGAGAAGGTTGTATCCTTCTGCAGGTAGAAGCCTGCGTACTGGTATAAGACTGCACCAGTACAAAAATATTGTAAAAATAAGTTTCTTATTAAAGGAAGATAGAGATGAATTGCAGCAGGTGGTTTTCACCCACATTGGGTTTCCACCTTATATTTTGTGTTCATGTGTGTGATTGCCTGTACTATTTACTGCACTTGATCACTGTTTTATGGTTCTGATACACAGATTAATATCAACTAACTAAATTAGAAGTCTGCAAGATATACGCGGTTTTCTCTAAACACAGTTGCGTACATACGCATGTTTACTTAACAGAAGTAGCGTATATCAATTTGTTTATGGAAATGAAAAATTTTTAAATTTCTAATACTGATTCACCTCCCCCCCCCCTCTCAGTATTATTTCCAACAGTAGCAGGGCCAACAAATTTATTACCAAGGTCAGCAGTTGTAGCAACCTTACAATCCATTTGCCAGACACAATTTTTATCTGCCTTATGGTTATTAACGGCCTATGGTAGGTCAATATCAACCCTACCCTAGGCAGGATCCACCTTATGGTCAAGGTATCCCTCAGTGGGGGAAAAATCAAGCCCCTTATGGTCAAAATCCTTCACTTTGGGGGCAAAACCCTTACTAACAAGGTGGGAACTCGTAGACTGGGCCCTATCAAAGGCCTTATATGCCTTTTAACCCACAATTTCCATTTTTAGCGACATTGGAATTGTTCGATGTCTCGAGGCTTACTAATGATATGATTCTTAATTCGCCTTATTGGCCTCCCGTTCCCACTAAAATTTTGAGCGATTTCCCCAAATTCGAAGGAAAACCAAAAGAGGACCCTCAGGCCCATGTGAAGACATATCACTTATGGTGTTCTTCCAATTTCTACATTGATGATTATGTTTGTCTCTGCTTGTTTCAGTGAACCTTGACAAGTGTTGCCGCAAAGTGATACATCAAGTTGCCTCGAGGTATTTATGTAGACTTCAATTCTTTTTCCAAGGCCTTCCTCACCCACTTCTAGTTACCAGTTCGTTATGAAACTGGTACCCACTTGCTTACATCTTTGAAACAAGATACCGCGACCCATATCTCCAATCACATCCATGAATGGAGATGTCGGCGTCGCCTCATTAAGTTTGAAATTCTTGAAGAGTTATTGACTAAATGGTTCACCAAGTCATTCGTAAATAAAATTGCTACAGATATAGCAATGGGAGGTTGTGTTACCGAGGATTAAGATATTTCCCGAGCCTAGTATTTGGATTTGATTTATTCCCAATATAGCATGATGTATGAAATTTTTCCTGATGCTCCAAGGCCGTATTCAGATCTAGTGTGTTCGAAGTCTCCATACGTACCACTTGTTGATGGTATAATTGGATTAGTATCTCAAACTTCCACTAAATCTTTTTCGAAACAAAAATATGTTTCAAATACTGGTTCTACTTTTCCTTTGAAAACCCCATCGAATCCTGGTAAAACCTTAGAGGTTAATGTCGTCCAATCTACCATGGCAGACAAAGCCTTGAAAGGTAAGAAGAAGGGTAAAGGTAAAGCAAAATCTGACACCCCAAAACAAGATCCTCCTAAGCTATCTACTGATGATGTATCCAAACGTAAGCCAAAATATCCTTACCTCATTTGTGAGGAAGATCATTACACCAAGGATTGTCCCCGACATGCAGAACTTAGTCGTTTATTGAAAGGGACTCCGGCTGTACTGAAAGATCCATTTCGATCTCAGTAGAAATAGTTGGTAGACCAACCACAATCTTCTTCCTCATCTAGTTCTTAGGTTTACATGATGGGTTCTCTACCTATCTTTGTTTCTACTCGATTGCAAGACTATCAAACTCCTCAAAAGCAAACGGTGGAAAAGGAAGCCATTGATAAACCTTCTACTTCCACTCCACCCAGTTCTGGTCCTCTCCACATCAAGAAACATAATAATGAATCCATCATCCAACCGCCTCCCAAAGTTGTGCTTCGGAAGTCATCCTATAATCCAAATGCTAGAGCTGCTCAACATTATAGTATTGTCAAAGATTTAGCTCAAGCACCCTCGACGATGTCTACCTTGGAAGTTCTCCAAACTTGTCCAACGCAACGGAAATCATTATTTTTTGCTACAGGAGGCATCGATCCTGGCGATTCAAACTTGATTACCTTTGATCTGGAAAAGCATATTCCTTGTCTTCCTCATCAAATTTCATTTTTGATTCAATTCATTATAAAAGGAAAGATGATTTATTGGATTGTCATTGATCAAGGTGCTTCCACCTGCATCATGTCTACTTCATGTTGGAAAACCATCGATTCTCCACCTCTCAACCAGTCCACGAACACCTTAGAATCCTTTGATGGTCGAGGCTCCCATCCTTATGATATTCTCACGAGTTTTCCCGTTACCTTGGAAGGGAATACTGCCAAGTTAGAAGTAGAGGTCGTAAATACAAATCTGAATTACAACCTTTTATTTGGGTGAAGTTGGACCCATGCCATGTTTTTTTTCGGTCTCCTCTTTGTTCTGGGTGCTCCGTTTTCCTCATGAGGGGAAATTGTCACTGTTGATCAATTGCCCTTTTTCTCTTCCAATGCTTCGAATGATAATGTCCCATATGTAGGAAATATAAATATTCCATATGAGAGTGTGGGGGTAGGTCTTTTCAAATATTTTTCTTTAATGGGAACTTTTCCTCTCCTACCTCTACATGTCACCTCGATCAACGTGATATCTATCTCCAATGATCCATGGATCAGCCCTACTCCAGATCAGGCTGATTCTTTTGGTGATATTTTTGCACTAAGTCCTTTAGAACAAGCTTATCAAGAAATTGTCTTGGCTTCAGCAGTTGGTTTGGAAAGTCATATTGTTCTCAGTATGCACCTGGATACGTACTCACAATCTCCCTGGCTTGGTTCTTGGGATTCTCCAGATCTGTTGAATGATATATTCCCCTTTGACGAGAGTATTGTTGAGGTTATGTCTCTTGATGAAACTCCTTGGAATGATGCCCATCATTGTTCCTGATTTCTTCCAGGTATTACCAAGATTCCTTCGTGTCTTGAAGCTTTTGTTTCTCATAACTCAACACATCCACTTCAAACACCTGTTTTGGTGCACGAAGTTTTGTCTGAAGGTAATATGGGAAATATTACTGCAACCATGCCAACCGACATTTCCACTAAACCTAGAATTGTCAAGAACATTAACATTGGGGTTTCCTGTTCTCCTGATGAGATTAGGGTTTACACTGACCTTTTTAAATAATCTTGCGATGTCTTCACTTGGTCGTATGATGAAATGACTAGTATTGATCCAGCTATTGTGGTGCATGAAATACCCACATATGCTAATGCGAAGCCAGTTCGTCAATGGCTTTGTCCCGTGCATTCCCGAAAGGCCATTGCTATTAAGGGAGAAGTTGAAAAACTTTTCAAGGCTAGTTTTATTTACCCTATCCCATTGATAGATTGGGTCTCTAATATCGTACCTGTTACTAAAAAGTAGGGAACAATACGATTTTTTGTTGATTACCATGACATTAATCATGCATGCTCTAAAGATAACTATCCCACTCCCTTTATTGATAAAATCATTGATGAGTGTGTTGGGAGTGAGATCTTCTCTTTCATGGATGGTTTTTCTGGTTACAACCAAATTAACATATTACCCACTGATCAACACAAGACTACTTTCATCTGTCCATGGGGGAATTTTTCCTATAATAAGCTCCCTTTTGGTCTTAAAAATGCTCGTGCTACCTTCTAGAGAGCAATGCCATATGCCTTTCATGATATTAAACACATTGTTCAACCTTATACAGACGACTTACCAGCTCATTCTGCTAAGCGTCGTGACCATCCAGACCACCTTCGAGAAATATTTCTATGTTGTCGACACTATAATATCCATCTCAATCTGCATAAATGTGTCTTTTGCGTAGAATCTGGTCGACTTTTGGGGTTTTGTTGTGTCCAAAGAAGGCATCTGAATCGATCCTTTGAAAGTTGAGGCTATTGTAAACTTAACCCCTCCTTCATCACTGCACCAATTACAGAGTTTGGAAGGGAAGGCCAATTTTCTTCTTCACTTTGTCCCTAATTATACTGAGATTGCCAAGGGTTTTACTTGCTTTCTTAAGAATGGGATCACATTCATTTGGGATGAAATTTTCCATAAATATTTCAATGCTCTAAACAAAATGCTCATCATTGCTCCTTTATTACATCCCCCTAACTACCACCATGATTATTTCCTGTACTTGGTCACTACTGATAGTACCATTACTATGGTGCTAGTCTAGGACGATGATGATGGAAATGAACATGTGGTTTACTATTTGAGTTGGAACCTTATTGACACAGAAACTCAATATGCTCATGTCAAGAAACTTGCCTTGGCAACAATCCATGTTGTTCAATGATTTCACCATCATATTCTTCTAGGAAAGACCATGGTGATTTCTTACTGTAACCCCATAAATTATATTTTTACTTTTCAGTTGCTTGGGGGAAATACTCTAAACAGATTATTATCCTACAAGAGTTTGATTTGGAGTTCACTGTCCCCAAATCAAAGAAGTCACTTGTTTTTTCCGAATTGATCTATGCCCTTCCTTCTGCAAACACATCCACTGATTTTACTGACAAGATTCATGATGAAACGTTGTTTCTCATCAGCACTCTCGACCCGTGGTATGAAGATATCATTGTTTATCTTCAAACCCAAACTTTTTGATCCGAGTTGTCTCGATCTGACCGAAGCTGCATCTGAAATTAGTCTCAACCTTATGGGATTATTGGTGATACATTATACCAAGTCGATGTTGATTCTATTCTTTAAAAATTCCCAACACTTGAAGAGGATGGATAATTCTTGAATGACTACCACTATGGGGCATGTCATGGTAACATGTCAGGCTATGCCACTACTCATAATATCCTTCACGTCGGTTGTTTCTGGCCTTCTATCTTCAAAGGTTGTATTATGGCAGTTCCAAAGTGCCGTGAATGTTAGATTTATAACCACAAATAATGCACCTCGCCAACACCCAATTGTTACCATTGGTCCCTTTGATAAATGGGGATTAGATTTCATGACATGTAACCCTTGCTCAGTTGGGGGGCATGGCTATATCATCATCACCATAAACTATTTTACTAAATTGGCTTAGGTGATGCCCACATATAATGCTGACGATATCACTACTGCTCAGTTCCTCTTTAACCATGTCATAGCCCGTTTTGGCATCCCTTAATCCATTTTCACTGACCATAGATCACATTTTCATCAGTACATGATGGCAAAACTTACTGCTCAGTTGGGTCTTCGCCATGATAGCTCCACTCCTTCCTATCCACAAGCCAATGGCTAAGTTGAAGCAATTAATGAAGTCTTGATTACTATGCTTTAACATACCATTGTGAAGCATAAAAAGGATTGGCATCTCGTGCTATTCTCAGCTCTTTGGGCTTACCGAACCACGGCTAAGACAACCACTGGTTTCACTCCATTCTAGTTGGTATATAGTTTAGAGGCGACACTCCTAATCGAGTGTGAAATTCCTTCGTTAAATCTATCTATTGAGCTACTCCCTGATACCTCACCTGAAGAGGAGTGGTTGCGTTATCTCAAGAATCTTGATGAGACCCATCATATTGACACAATGGTGATCGAAGCACATAAAAAACAAGTTAATGCTCATTATGATCAAACTATTTCTCCATGATTTTTCATTGAAGGTGAATTGATCTTGTTGTATGACCAAGCCAATGATAAGTTGGGAGCTGGGAAGTTCGAACCTATGTGGCATGGGCCGTACATTGTTAAACGTGTCTTGGAAAAAGGTGCTTATAAGATGGTTAACTACGAAGTTAATGCGTTATCACAACCCCACAACGAGCTTTATCTGAAAAAGTATTATGCGTGAGTTCCATGTAATTAATTTTGTACAATAGTGTGTGAATTCATTGGTGTGGTTTTTTATTTTTTGGTGTGAATGTTTTCTTTGCAGACCTATTTCCTCTACTTACCTTATGTTTCACTCAGTTCGCAAATGCCGTCAAACCATTATGTTGGTTTTTTTGATGGTGCTTGTCGTAGCACACAGAACTTATCCTCTGCAGATTGGGCACTCTTTGCCCTTGATGTAGAATTGATCAATTTACAAGGTATTTGCCTGGGACGAACAACTAATAATATTTCTGAGTACAATGCAATTGTTGAACTATTATCAAAAGTAGTTGCTCTTGGAATTAGAAATTTAGTTGTTAAGTTAGATTGACGTTGAGCTACAATTGAATAGTCATTACTCAGTAATAAATCCACAAAACTTGCATATGTATTTACGTGTTAGATTACTGGAAACAAATTTTGATTATATCACATATCAACGCATTCCATGAAATTTGAATACATTAACCAATGCATTAGCAAATTATGTTTTAGATAAACATTTGCGTAACTTATAAAACCGATCACATCATCATGATACATGAACACATAAGTATAAGATAGAAACATATATATATATATATATATAACCAATCACATCATCATGATACCTGAACACATAAGTATAAGATAGAAACACACACACACACACACATATATATATCGAGTCTGTCAAATTTTGTTCATCAAAATCTCAAAAAATAAGTGTTCTGGGACACATGGCTTTCAAAGCCTACAATAGCACAGATAAACAAACCTAAGAAAAGGCTATTTGCCCACATGATGTTTGCGATAGCATGAGACCTCTTTGATCACTCGGCCTAACTACCAACGCAATATCGCAGACACTCCTACTGTATGCCTCTGGTACCATAGTGGTATGTCATCTATAGTCGCATATTCTGGAATCCCTCGGGTAATCACTTCCATGTTTCGTTCCATTTCTATAATAGGATTTGCTTCTTCCTCATATGGAGCATCATTTATCTGACGTGCTACTCGCCATGCTATTGGCGACATGCCAGGATGCCTTTCTAGTCCTACATCTACACAATTATCACAAATAAACTCTCACATACACTTTAAACAAAAAATCATAAAACTTGAAAAATTCCAAAAAGCAAATTTTACCTGCATTGGTCCACTGTGCACCCGGTGGTAGAGGTAGATCTAGATCTTCTCTGAAATCCATGCCTGCATAGGCATAGTCATCCATGAAAATCAATTGTTGTGCATCCAACCAAAGAATGGTGGAGGGAAGGGCATCCGTTGGCCTCCTCCCCTCGAGGCATGATCTCACTCCATCTAAGCAGCCTCGGATCTTATGGAGTTGGGTCGTCCACCTCTACCCATTGGTATCGAAATAGGGGCACACTTCAAGTTTCCCAACTTACCTTTGGTAATTTGTCTCTTCATGTTGACCAGCAGTCCCTCGCACCAGTTGAACATTATTGGAGCAAGGAAATCCACTACATATTGGAATTGTGATTTCGAAATCTCATGCAATGCTTGTGCCCTATCTATACGAGCCATGGTGTGTAGAATTTTCCTTAAGGGAAGATTGTTGATGGTTTCTATCTTCACCTTCCCACTCGCAGTTGTCTCTGCACGCGGGCAATGCCCTCTGATTAAGGTATTGGTGCTCTCACCTCCAGCAAGGGCTCCAAAGAGTTGGACTCTCTCCCCTCTTCTGGACAATCCAGTGATGAAGTAGACGTCAACTAATTCTAGCTCTAGTTCTTGATCTCTAATGATGAAGGTATGCCGGTCAACATCCCATAGGTTGATTAGATAGTGTAATGGCTCATTTTGAGCTCTGAGTCCTGGGGTTTGGAAAAACTTTAGTAAACCACAGCCCCTCAAAGAATTGATAAATTCAACACTTTAGGAAGCTTGGTGATCTTTTGCCTCATGGCCTCTTTCCTTCCATTCGATGACCATGTTTGTCAAAATCTCTTACAAATCGTACCCATAAATAATGATTAGATGCCTTTCCATAGATCAAAATCATGAAAAAACTGATCAAGAGAAAGGATTTATCTTTTGATTTTCTGTTCTGTGTCCAACGCAATTGTCTTAATTGTTTTCGTGCTGACAGCGTGAGAAAATTTTGGGCTCAGAGGCAATCAGTGTGGATCTGATGAGTAGACTCACGCTGGTCACCCTTGATTTTAAAAATTGAAATCCTCCCCTTAGCTAGCTAAACATCCTATGAAATGGAATGAAATTAGAATGAAAAGGAAGACAAACGAAGAGCTCTTACCTACCATTGACGGTTTGTGAAATGGTGCCTTGGATCTCCCACGCTGCTTGCCTAAAGAATCAAGGAACCCCTCCAATTTAATGCAAGTGAAATGGTAAAAATGTTTTTACTTTTCAACACATTTTTGCTAATAATTCATTATTTTCTCGATATCAATGATGTGTGGTTGTCTTTGTGCAGTTACAGATGCTTTTTGGTGGTTACGGTGATCATTTTTGACTGATTCAATGAGTTTTTGTTTTATCTCTTTTTCGGACTTGTTAAAAATAAACAAAAATAAACCCCTATGGAGTCATCTTTAAGATCTTTTCTGACTCTCTAAATATGAAAAGATCATCGAGTAGTGTCTTTACAAACTCGTTAAATTAAATGAATTGACGTTGTCTTAGAATATTTTTACCCATTTTTCGGGTTGGGATTGACTATTTATGGAAAAGGTATACCTGGGTCGACATAGTCAAGAGGTTCTCTCGAATATTGTTTTCTTCCTTTTTGGGTTCGAGAGACAAACTACAAAAAGTGACATGATGGAGTTTTCTTTTTCGTCTCTTTTTCAAACTCAATAAATATGAAAAAGACACCGAGTTTTTCTTCCGTTGGACTGGTAAAAATTAAATGACGAACGACTTGTCACCATGAAGAGACTGAGTTTCTCCTTCCTAGGACTCATATTACTAGGATGGATTCATTTGAAGAATGAAATTATATGGCAAGCATATGTTATCCCCTTCAATCTTGTGATAAAAAATAATTGGGGTACTCTCTAGAAATAGTGGGGAAAAATGAAAATGAAACATATCTTGTGTTATCATTAAAAAGATTTCAAAGGAAAAGGGTAAGGTAAGGAAGAATTGGTCTTTCTCATGCTCCTTTCATGCATAAGAAGCACTTGGCAAACTCAGGGTCAGCATACGTCAGAGTTCTTTGAAAGCTCAAGGGAGGCAGTGCTCCATTTCAACTCAAGCAAGACAGTTAGCACTCAATAAGAAGAATGTAGGCTTGAGGAAGTCAAAAAGAAATTGATGTCTGCCAATATGTCTTGCTTCTTTTATTGCAGTCACTGTCCAAGTGTAGTATTGATCATGACTACTCATTACTTCATGTCTTGGAACCTCCCCATTTTCTCAACTAGCTTTTACTCTTTTGAAGTTGACCTTAAAAGAATGATGTCTATATTCAGTTTTGAATAGCTTCATGGCAGATGAAAAGGAAATTTCAAGATAAAGAAGCTCAAGACAGTCAAATTTGGCATTAAGAAATGTTTTTGAAATTACACAACAGTTTCGTAGTGCTGTAGGTGATGCCTAATGCACAGCAGTTTCGTAGCGCGCTACGAAACTGCTGTAGCTGCATATTGTGATTTGATGGACCATTTTTTGAATGACAAAAGGAAATATTTTTTGAAGAGGATTGTTTGAAAAGGAGCATTCACGAAGTATAAGTGTCTAGCAAAGGCAAATCAAGTGAGGGGAGGACATCCATGAACTCCAAACTCTATGTTATGAAAATGGTCATTATTTCATAGCTAGTATTGTTCATGAGACATCAAGTAGCATTAAAGGAGTTATTCGTTTTAGCACAAGTATTTGAGCAGGATCTATGGTTAATTTAATGCATGTATGTGATCTAAAGAGACAACATGGTCAGCAGAAGGATTCAAAGACAAGCATACGGATGAAACTCTAAAAAGGAGGAATTCTGTCTCCTTGTTTTTAGCAGTCAACTTCCAAGGAGATCCCTGAGCAGATGAGAACTCAATTTTGAAAACTGAAAGAGGCTTTTCTTCCTAAGATACTTAACAAAAACCTCTTTTATTTTCTTCAAATTCATTATGAGGTGGGAGAAATTCATGGTTAAACTTGCACTACGAAACTGTTGTAGGTGCAATTTGTCGCACCTATTTTACACCTATTTTTCAAAGACACTTTCTAGGCGGTAGGAAGGGTGTTTCAAAAACCCAAGAGAGGTTTTTGTTCAACATGGATTGGTTCACAAAGGCTTCCTTCAGTTTCTCCAAATAAATTTTTTATGAGAAGATATGAGCTCTGTCCCAAGATCTATTTTTCAGCCAGAACAGAGCAAGGAACAATCTCCTAGTTTCTAGGAGCAGTAAAAGGATGAGTCATCAAGGGCTAGCTGGAGGGTTATGAGCACTATCAAATTCGAATTCATGGAGTTATAGGTGTCAAAATGAGTGTTTAATTCCTAGATAAGGTTGTTTTGATCATAATGAGGAGTGACACTACTAATTGTTTTAGGTCTCTAGGATTGCTAGTTAGCTGTCATTTGCATTTAATAGTTAGTTTTAAGTGTCAATAGGTGTCAGGTCAGGTGGAATTCAAATTTTCCTCATCCTAGATGAGGAATATAACTCATGTAAAGAGCTCTATATATAGAGGAAGATCTAATGTACAAAGGGTTGGAAATTTTTCAAAGAACACTCATATTGTGCTTTTGTAGAAGACTGTGTTTTAATGTAATGCAGGGATTTGGCTTTGTTCCTCAAGATTCAGAAGGAGTTCAATGTTTAATTTGTCCTATGGTTGTCTTCATTTTATTTCTTACAGTAGTATGAATGCATGATTACTTATAACTCATTGGCTATGCTCTAACTTCCTTCATGTATTTGTAGACTGTGTCTTCCTACATATTCTAATGTGTTACTGATATGTTGAACTCCAGATGCCCTGACTTCCATGCAAAGTTAATGTTATTGTCATACTGAAGCATTTATTGACTCCATAAGCCTAATGGATGTTTACTGATCATGTTCAATCATTCATATTTCTTCACTTGTTTCATAGAGTTAGCCATCTAATCCATTATCAATATCATTAATTCTTTGAGAGAGCCCACTTAGGTTGAGGAGGCTAAGCCTCAGCCAAAAGTTGATTTGAAAGAGTTACAGAAGGCCTTCCTAATCAGTAGCCTATTAGGCCAAGGTTTTGTGATAACATTTTGGTGCGTCTGCCGGGAGCCTGAAGTCTATTCATTCCCGAAATTAAGAGGTTGAACTTCTGAAGGTAGCAGGAGCTCAGACATCTTTTTGAGGTTGCAAAACTACCTTGGTGACTCCACACATCGAATAACAAATTGGAAGGTGACTCCACTGCTAGAAGATCAGTAGCTTGATGAAGTTCCAGGATGAGTTCCATTGCAAGAATGAATGCCAGGTATGCTCCTAAGAATCGATCTCATATCCCTAGTTTGCCAAATCCTATGCCAAAGGTTGATTGGTTAGAGGATCTTCCAATATTCAAAGATGAAAAGAAAGACAATGATGCTCTTCATTTGGTTAGGTTTCATATGCATGTACACAATCTTAAGGTTCAGTTTCCTGAAGATTGTCTCATGAGGATGTTTATGACCACTTTAGAAGGAAAAGCATGGTCTTGGTATAAAAATTTGGAAAATGGTTCAATATATTCGCTTGCTAATTTTCATGATGAATTCTATGAGATGTATAAAGAGTGTCATCCCTCCTTGTTGCTGGTCCAAGATTGTTGTAAACATTCTTTGAGTCTTATTCAATATTTGGAGGATTGTTATGATGATGATGAATTTATGGATGAAGAAATTTTATAGGCTCTTCATAACAATACATTTCAACACCAAGAAGAAAGTATAACATCCCATGAAATGCAGCATGAAGATCAGCAGGGGTTTATTTATGAAAATCATATTACATCCTCTGAGATTGATGTAAAGATGTAGCAGACTTGTCAGGCTTTCGATCATTATGAGTATGAAATTGATTGCAAACATCAAGAAGAAGTACTGGAAAAAATCTTTTATAGCCCTCAGGCAGAGGAAAAGGTTGTTCAATTTTGTAATTTCCGCAACTTACATCAATGAATGATCATAATAAGGAGGAAAATTACATTGTTTGTGAGAATCATTCAGAAAATCAGTTAGATAACATATCAAAGGAATCTTTTGTGGTTGAGAATCAGTTGTCTGAATATATAGAATGTTATGATGATCATCAAAATAACCATGTCCTCTTTGACCCTATAAATGAATACATGGCCAAGCTTTGCACACCAGTTTTTGATTTTCATTTGCATTATGAAGATCAGGTACATTATGAGTTGATTTGGTCATCTCACTGCTATGATTATTTTGAGGCCGAATGCAGTCAAGAGCCTCCAATATCAGAAAGGACAATTGATTGGCTTTATTGGAAATATCATGTTGCTTGACCTAAAGTGGAAATTGCAGCTAGTAGGTAGGTAGGAAAATGCAAATAAGCTCAAGGTTGACTGAGCATCTTTCAGTAGATATAGTTTTCTTTCTCCTACAGTGATCATCAAGCTTAAGCCTGAGGTGAAGGCCCAAGAAGCTTAAAGGGGATGCTTGTCAAACAAATTTCCATTTATCATAAGAGGATAAGGCACTGGACCTGCGAGTTCTTAGTGTACCACAAGGGTACATTATCCCAAGTGGAGCCACTGTTATCATTGAAAATATTTCAAAGGAAAAGGGTGAGGTAAGGAAGAATTGGTCTTTCTCATGCTCCTTTCATGCATAAGAAGCACTTGGCAAACTCGTGGTCAGCATACATCAGAGTTCTTTGAAATCTCAAGCGAGGTAGTCCTCCATTTCAACTCAAGCAAGACAGTTAGCACTCAAGAAGAAGAATGTAGCCTTGAGTAAGTCAAAAAGAAATTGATGTCTGCCAATCTGTCTTGCTTCTTTTATTGCAGGGACTGTCCAGGTGTAGTATTGATCATGACTACTCATTACTTTCATGTCTTGGAACCTCCCCATCTTCTCAACTAGCTTTTACTCTTTTGAAGTTTACCTTAAAAGAATGATGTCTATATTCAGTTTTGAACAACTTCATGGCAGATGAAAAGAAAATTTCAAGATAAAGAAGCTCAAGATAGTCGAATTTGGTACTAAGCTGTGTTTTTGAAATTACACAGCAATTTCGTAGCGCTGTAGGTGATGCCTAATGCACAGCAATTTCGTAGCGCGCTACGAAACTGCTGTAGCTGCATATTTTGATTTGATGGAACATTTTTGAAAGACAAAAGGAAATATTTTTTGAAGAGGATTGTTTGAAAAGGAGCATTCACGAAGTATAAGTGTCTAGCAAAGGCAAATCAAGTGAGGGGAGGACATCCATGAACTCCAAACTCTATGTTATGAAAATGGTCATTATTTCATAGCTAGTATTGTTCATGAGACATCAAGCAGCATTAAAGGAGTTATTCATTTTAGCACAAGTATTTGAGCAGGGTCTATGGTTAATTTAATGCATGTATGTGATTAAAAGAGACAACATGGTCAGCAGAAGGATTCGAAGACAAGCATAAGGATGAAACTCTAAAAAGGGGGATTTTGTCTCCTTGTTTTTAGCAGTCAACTTCCAAGGAGATCCCTGAGCAGCTGAGAACTCAATTTTGAAAAATGAAAGAGAATTTTCTTCCTAAGATAATTAAATACAAAAACCTCTTTCGGTTTCTTCAAATTCATTATGAGGTGGGAGAAATTCATGGTTAAACTTGCGCTTCGAAACTGCAGTAGGTGCAATTTGTCACACCTATTTTACACCTGTTTGTCAAAGACACTTTCTAGGCGGTAGGAAGGGTGTTTCAAAAAACCAAGAGAGGTTGTTCTTCAGCACGGATTGGTTCACAAAAGCCTCCTTCAGTTTCTCCAAATACATTTTTTATGAGAATATATGAGCTTTGTCCCAAGACCTATTTTTCAGCCAGAACAGAGCAAGGAACAATCTCCTAGTTTCTAGGAGTAGTAAAAGGATGAGTCATCAAGGGCCAGTTGGAGGGTTATGAGCACTATCAAATTCGAATTCATGGATTTATAGGTGTCAAAATGAGTGTTTAATTCCTAGATAAGGTTGTTTTGATCATAATGAGCAGTTACACTCCTAATTGTTTTAGGTCTCTAGTACTGCTAGTTAGTTGTCATTTGCATTTAATAGTTAGTTTTAAGTGTCAATAGGTGTCAGGTCAGGTGGAATTCGAATTTTCCACATCCTAGATGAGGAATCTAAGTCACGTAAAGAGCTCTATATATAGGAGATGATCTAATGTACAAAGGGTTGGAAATTTTTCAAAGAACACTCATATTGTGCTTTTGTAGAAGACTGTGTTTTAATGTAATGCAGTGATTTGGCTTTGTTCCTCAGGATTCAGAAGGATTTCAATGTTTAATTTGTCCTATGGTTTTCTTCATTTTATTTCTTGTAGTAGTATGAATGCATGATTACTTAGAACTCATTGGCTATGCTCTAACTTCCTTCATGTATTTGTAAACTGTGTCTTCCTACATATTTCTGATGTGTTACTGATATGTTGAACTCCAGATGCCCTGACTTCCATGCAAAGTTAATGTTATTGTCATACTGAAGCATTTCTTGACTCCATAAGCCCAATGGATGTTTACTGATCATGTTCAACCATTCATATTTCTTTATTTCATAGAGTTAGCCATCTAATACATTATTAATATCATTAATCCTTTGAGAGAGCCCTCTCAGGTTGAGGAGGCTAAGCCTCAGCCAAAAGTTGGTTTGAAAGAGTTACAGAAGGCCTTCCTGATCAGCAGCCTATCAGGCCAAGGTTTTGTGATAACATCTTGTATAGGCAACATGTCACTCTTGAACATGACACTCATATATTTCTTGTGTCGGGTTTGGGATATCCTCATTCAGTGACTTGTCTTTCCAAGTTTGGGTGATCCATTTTTCCTCTCGTCTGATGATTCCATTTCGTGATCATGACCCTTGGTCTTATGTTGAGTCAAATGTTGCCGCACTTTGAATTTGTGTCACTGATATGTTCAAGAGAAGTCCTATCTACAATTTATTACCTATATGTTGTTTGACCTTTTGCTACAGTCTTGGATTATACTCATTTATTCCACTTTATTCCTTGTTTTGTGTAAATGATGAGGGAATCATTATGACCCTCCTTTGATGGGTCACTTCCTATTGACTTCAACTCATTATCTAGGAAGATGACTTAGAGACCCCCTTTCAGTACCTTATAGCTTACATGCCTTAATGGAAATTTCTTCACATCCGACGACAGGTTTTCATCATTGACCTTCGATTGGATGATTCCATGAGTGTTTGACTTCAGCTTCATTTTCATATTCACGGATTGTACTGGCATACCTTGAGGACCATTGTCATTATTGGTGGTTTCTCTCGTGCTTATTAACAATCCACATCATTGACCGATAATCAGGTGGTTTCCTAGCATGTTCGACTCTGACACGCTCATTTGCATGTTAGAATTTGTACTTTGATCGGGTTGGGAAGGAGCACAAGACCTTGCGTTTTGTCTATTATAACTCAGGCTGTGTGGATTTATGAATTTCTCATGATTGTATACATGTCCTTTCTATCTTGATGGCTGCATCCATACCATGGATTCATGTTTTGATATCATATATGTATATGTATATGTGTCCTTGATTTTTAGGTCTCTTGACAGTGTTTGTTCTCGTCCTTGCAGAAGCTCGTAAAGCATCTCAGCCATCACTCCCTATTGTACCTTCATGCTTTAGGGGGAATCTATTACACAGTATTTTGTCATGCCTCCTAAACTTCCCTATGTCATACCCTAGAGTGCCCGAAACTTGGTAATTATGCAGTGCACCCATCCTGATATGTAGTTTAGATCCTCCCTGAAGACTTAATGAAAACATGCCTTGAGCCTTCCCTGAAGAAGTAAGCTCTAAAACCCTAATTTTAGGATCCACACAACCCTGACACTAGCAACTATGTTGATGGCAAGTTGCATTATACTGGCCTCGTGCTGCAAACACGAGTTTTACTTGGATACTCGTGCTGATCCCTAAAAGGAAAGTTTTCCCAAAGAGGACAAGAAGCTTTGTGATCTAGATGCTTCCAAAATGATGAGATGGAGGTTGTTCATTGTGGATGTGGTCGAATTCTCCCAATATTTCCCTTTGATCTTATCCCTATGAGCTACCTCCTCAAGATGAGGGCCTTCCCCTATATTTGGAGAGATCTTAACTCCCTCTCCCTGCCTATATATTCATCCTCTCCCATTCCCAAATGGTTGGTATCTGATTATTTTCACCCCTATGCTAAAATAATGCATACATGCTACTAATTTGGCTTGGAGAAGGAGTGCTTGGAGAGCTTGAGCTTGGACTTGGACATTCACTCAAGGAGGGCTTATTGACATCAAGGCTTTAGTTGTATGCTTCCTCTTTTATTCATTAATATATACAACCATTGGTTCACTTTCCATAAATGCTTGTGTTAATGCATCATTTATCTTAATGCTCCTTGATTTGTGAAGTGTATTACATTTGATTATGCTTGTTGCACTTGTATGCTTTGTTGTGCCTTTGATATCTTGTGCAGGTATTCAAACACTGTGACAATTACAGCTGAGCCTAAGGAGCGAGCAATCAAGATCTTTAACAGAAGATTGTGATATAGCATTAGAATGAGGTAATCTCTTTCCTCTTCTCTCATTTCAATTGTAATTTAGGAAAGTGTCTTGTAAATTGTCACGTAGGTTGCTAGTCCCACTCATTAGGCTAGAGGGATCGTCTCTATCCACAGAGAGGATTTACCTAGACAAAAATACCTTTGTTTCCTGATTAAACTTGTTATGAGATATCCTCCTTCTTTTAGATGTTTTCCCTAATCAAGACAATAGAGGGAAAATGGTGATTAGTATTTAACATAATCAAAACTAAATGAATGCATGAACCCAAAACTAAAAAGACGTGAGATACTTATATTTTTCCTAAACAATATCATTAAGGACCAAGAGATCATCCTCAAGTCTAGATATCTTCACAAAGAAGGTTTCCACAATCTCTTCTTTAGTCATCTTCGTAGACCTCAGCTCATTCTTCAAACTTGCTACTTGACCAATTCTCTTAATAGTGAACAAATTCGACAAGGCTTCATACATATCCTGGGCATGATCAATGTTAGATATGAATGGGACAAGATTTCCTTTTATCCCTTCAACCATCAGATTTGTAGCCACCAATTCTAAATCCATGAATTTCACTTTGTCGACATTACTAGATTCTTCTGTAGGGTTCTTTACATTTCCTTTAACCAAGTCCAATACCTTGTTCTTCTCGAGGATTAGGTCAATGCTCTTCTTCTAGGATATGAAGTTAGATGCTCCTTCAAGATTTTTCCCACCTTGATAGAGTTAGACATCTACCTTGAATATGATAGACTCCTTCCCTGCGATAGTACCTATGAATGGATGTGCCTTTTTCTTCTTTCTTCACTAAAGCTCTAATACCATGTTAGAAAATTAGAAAGTCTCAATCTTGATAATTACTTGTGATGTTTCTTATTATTGAAATTCTTTATATCTTCTTTCTTTAGTTCATCAAGCAATTACCAAAAGCAACAATACATAAAACAATGGACACAAGATGCACGCACATGCCAGGGAAAAACCCCCCTCGAGGGGAAAAACCAATCATAGTAATTCTTCCTTTCAATAGTATTCTTTAAGAATATTTACTCCTAGATGAAGACCAGGCCTTCCCTCTGCACCAAGTTAACCTCCATAAGATTGACCTCTTCCTAAGAATTTCGACTATGCAACAACTTGGAGCAGCTAATATGTTGGGTGTGGAGCATGATTATTTAGAGGTCTTTGTTTCAGTCGGATGTATACCCAAGGAAGTTTGTACACCCCTCCAGACAGGGGGGTGCGGGGGGTCCGATACCCCACGACTAGGGGGTCCAGGGGCCAGTGGTCCCCCGGCGGGGGTTTCGGGGGAAGTGCCCTAGAAGCTAAAAATAGATGTAAAATTGCCTTATAAAAGTATAGTAATTTCTAGTCAATCTGGGTCGTTCATTAGGCAGATGATCTGATGGTAGAACTTATGTTTAGTTTAGGGTTTTTTTCCCTAGAAGGCAACCCCTCTCTTTGTATGAGGGCATTGTATTGAGGCTATGATATAGATGTGTATTGTTCGATCAAGAAACAAAGATGTGAGACTGTGAGAGAAAACAGAGGATATTACAACGAATCTATTGTAGGTTATGTCTCTTTATTTTGCTGGATAATAGAAAGGAAGGACTAGCTGGTTGGGGTGGACGTAGCCCAAATTGGGTGAACCACGTATATTTGTGTCTCTTTGGTTTTATGTGTTTTCTGTGTTTATATTTATGCAATATTCTATGTGTTCCATTGCTATGTAATATATAAATTTCTAACATAATAGCTTTCGGAAACAGTCCAACTTAGAAGACTTCAATTTCCCAATCTAGAGCATGAAACAAAGAGATACCGCCACCAAAATTTTGATTTTTCTTGACTTAGACTCCCCCAAAATTGCATTCACTTCAGCCTCTTGACAATAGAATTTCCCAACTACCCACTTCACACTTATGCCCAACAAACAGATTTTCGCATTTCTGCCCAGTAGATAGAATTCGAATTTGATGAGAAGTGATGCCCTAAATGAATTCGATGTCCTTCCTTTTATAGGCTTCTTGTCAGGTCGAATAGGGTCTTTGGCTGACTTGATCTTCCCTTAGGTCGACATGTTGTGGAGGTTCCATAATTCATATTTGACTCAATACTAAACTTTTTTACATGATTTAAAATCCCAAGAAGGGTCTCGTTAAATGTACAATAATTCTATAGACCCAGAATAAATCCTAGAAGTCATCAATGGAGAATTTGACCTAAAACATGCTAACCCAAGCATGAAACCCATGCTTTAATAAGTCATAATAATAATAATAATAATTTTCTTTATTCTTTTGACAAATACATTAAATAATGACTCAAGTACATTATTGAAGACAGAACATAGTTACTTTTTCCAACAGTCCTAACTGCTGCTAGAATCTTCTCTGTCACTTAAGCATTTGCGCTACTACTAACTCTGATACGTGCCAACTAAACTACTGCCAAATCTGCACCACGTTTCTAAGTCTCTAAACGCTACTAGCTACTACATCTGTCACTCTAAAACTTAACTGCACCAACTTCCACTGATCCATCTTGCTATTGCATGTCTTGGGATCCCATAGCAAGGTATTGATTCATGAGTTGGAACTCTTCAAGAATCCTACCCATCCTATAGCTCTCTGGGGCTACAACTCCAAATCACCCCACCTCACCCTTGGAGATAACTCGGTGATCATGGAAAACTCTTCCTCCAATCAGGAGGAAAACCTGTTAATCTTAGGGAATGTAGCTTGTTGATCATGCTTCTCCTCCTTGTCCTTGTTTTTTTAGAGGACATCGAGTGTTGTAGTGGAAAATATCAACACATATGTAGCAATTGATCTTGAAAATGTCATTATTCCTCCTGCAATGCTCCTGTTGTTCCTTAGATGCGAGGGACACATCTTCCTCTTCCTTTACTTGCTTCATACTACTGCTACTGCTAATACCACTGATGGTGTTCTTCACTAGATCTCCTCCTGTTGTAGACCATACCACATATGATCCCACTCTAGCAATTTTTCTCTGCCCAGGATACTCAAGACAAAAACTTTCCATTCTTTGGAAATGCTATTCAAAGCTAATCACACCAACTTTGTAGGTTGGGGCACTGACCCTACAAAAGACGGTTGGTTGTGAACATCCTAAAGCCTAGTAAGGAAGGGGTATTTTTGTCCCCTTTCTGCATCCTCATGCATCTCAGCTTCTCCTCAAGATACATCTCCTGCTGCTTGGAAGATCCTTCATACAGTGTAGCTAGTGCCTCACACATTTGTCGGATAGTATCTTTTCCAGCTATGTGAGATACGACATGATCTTGAACCTCATTGAGAATGAACCTCTTAGATTTTTCCATCTCCTTCTTGTACTTCTTAAGTGGATCTGCATCTACGGGTACAACTACCACACTATCGATATAAGTCTTGAGATCATGTTCATCTAGAAGGTAGGAAATTCTAGCCTTCAAGATCACAAATTTGGAGGCTTCATCCAACTGGTATTGATCTCTTAACCCAACTGATGCCATCTCTCTGAAAATGTTGAACTCCTCCTCTTCTCCTTTGTGTAGTTGTTGCCCAGCTATTCACACTCCCTTCTAGAGTGAGAAATCTTGCACACTGCTACTGTTGCTCAGCTAGGGAAATTCAAACTTCTTAGATAGAAGTCCCCTAAGGAAATAATTCCCTCAGTGTGTGCCCTTCATCCCTCCAGTTGTTATTTGCACTAGAAAACTTAGTGCAAAATCTCCATCCTAGCTAACGATTTTCTCCGCAAGGAAAATACTGCTACTCCCTCTACACTACATCTGGTACTCTTCGATCTGGAAAATTTTATTCTCTGTCGACTCATTCAGAGAAGTAAAATTTCCACGAGAAAATGACCCTCCTGGCCAAGGAAATATGTTCCCCCTGGGGTTTTGAATTGTTGCCTACACAGAAATTCGAACCTCCTTCTCCTCTTCTCCTCTGAGCTCTCAGATTTATGATCTGTGCTCTAATACCATGTGATAATTCAGAAACCCAAATCCCACTGTAGCAACTGATTAAATTTCTCCTACTTGTTAATTTGAATCAATTTATTTACAGTGTTACATAGTAAGTATCAAAATAAAATCTATTGCAACCTTCACAACATAAAATATTGCAGAAACAAAATACTGCACAGGAGAGAAATAAAAACACACACACAATTACATTGCTGTTTTTGGAAAAATGCCCCCAGAAAAACCCAATTGGGGAAAACCGGTACAACAATTGAGGGTTTGATTATTATGTAGTAGTAATCTAATTACAAATCATTGGATGCCCAAACTGGCTATTTGATACAAAGAATATACTGGTAAAGAGGTAGTGAGAAAATATCTCACACTGTCACTGGAGATCCCACACTGGTTTGGGCTTTGGATGAGCTTCCCGACACTATCTCTGCATGGGATCATGCATTCACTATGTCACAACTCAATGGATTGCATCACCCTTCCTTCTGATTGTCTGCCCATTGGAAACTCGACTCCCTGGTCTTCTAGACTCACACCCCAACTTCTGGCATTGGATCTTGATTGTTCCTCAACAAAATTGTGGAATCCCTCTGAAGCACTGTGCTGCCTATCTAGACCTCTCAATGTCTTCTCTGCCTTGCTCTCACCGGAACTAGAAAAATCCCCTTCAGTCTACCATCCCTACCCCTCACTGCAAGAAGATCACTCGATCTCTCTTCGACAACTCAAAACTGCTACTCTTGAGAATTCGATCTCTAGATCTCACTATCTCGGTGTGTTTCCAAGTGCCCATCAAGCTCCTTCTTATAATATCTTATTGGAGCAACAACGTCCAATATTAAAACATTATCAAAGGATAAGATTAACTAGGAGTTGATCCTCATCTTTATCTAGAAGAATCAACTGATTATCTCATTATAGAACTCATACTTATTCCCTCAATCAGTGGAGGAAATTAAGGATAAATTCCTCAATCAGTGGGAGAACTCATGTGCATGCTCACAAAGACTTCAAATTCGAATTTCCTTAACTAACTAACTCAATTGAATGAATTAATTAATATTTCCAACTACTGTTAAGACCAAAATTAATTTTACTTCCTATAGATAGACTAGGGATTGCTATAAATAGGAAAGGACCCAGAAATGTTATTTTTAGAACATTCTATTTTTAGCAGTTTCACCTCTCACCCAATGTGGCCAATGACCTCACTGGCCAAACTGCTTATTTTAGACATGTTATTTTTAGTAGGTCTATTTTTAGCACATTCTAAATTTAACATTTCTTGTTGCACATTTTTTAACACTCCCTCTCAACAAGAAAGGATTTCTCTCGAACCCGATCCTATAACTTTGGAATGTTCTGCATGCAACACATCTACCCAGTCCACTTGCTCCAACAACACTTGGAATAAAAACACTGCCAACTGACCACTCTATTGGGCTAGGAACATACTCTGATGTTGAAGCTCTACCTACTGCTAACAAGTGCTCCCTTTCTGACATCTGCGCTACTACAACATCTCCATGCATCTCGCATCATTACACACCTCTCTGTGCCACCTAGAACTATGCAAAACACTTGTGCCTCTCGCATTGCTACAGCCTACTTGCTATGCGCTATCCTGGGATTCCTTGCACTGTCGCTCTCTCTGCCACTCCATCTGCATCTGTCTGTACCCAATCAGTCAATTTCTGCTACTCCACATGGGGGCTCCCATAGCAAGGTCTCATCCAAGAGGTTGGGTACCTCAAGGATCCTACCCCTCCTCCTTGGGACGATCACTCTATATCGCCCCACCTCCTACCTGGAGGTATGGCTACATGTGATCCCTTAGCCCACCTGGCTCGAAGCTTTCCCCTACTGGAGGTCTCTACATGAGTAGATGTCTCTACTCGATATCCTCTCAGCTTCCCCTGTTGTGGCCGCTCCACAACCTCCTGAAGCTGCTGCACCAATCGTGGCTCCTCCACAATTGACTGACACTTCTTTTGGCTCTGCATGTTGAGAGGTTATTTACTCTCCCTCTGAACCACCAAGTCTCTAACCTTTGCCTTGCTCCTCAAGGCTTTGCATGCATATTGTACCTCAAGTGCATGCAGGTTCTTGGCTAGCACACCAATCTATTTCCACTTTCCCGCCGTCACGAAATTTTCTAGAAAAGGAGTTGATTTTAAATCAGCAATATCTCCCTCATCCGAACTCCGATTCAACCAATTTTTTTTTATTATTATTTTGGGTATTTTTCAGCAAGGAATCCAAGTCTACTATTTATTTCTGAAAATTTTGTACAAAAATTTTTAGATCTACTATGCAAAATCTCGGCCCAAAACTCAAAACTTTGAAATCTCGTCTTAGTATATTGTTCTTGCTTGATCACCTGTGCTCTGACACCATGTAGAAATTTCACCTGTAGAACAAACCGATATATGCAATGTCCTAAAGCATAATACTTGTTCTACTTCTACAAAACATTAAGCAGAAGCATAATCGAATTCATGAGCAACAACAAGTAGAAACATGCATAACTGATCAAGAGAAATAATCACACATAACACAAGATATATCCAGGGGAAAGCACCAGCATAAAACCCCAACCATGTATTATCAATCAAGTGGAATTCCTCTTCACAATACAAAAAGAATTAGCTCTCAAGCTATTCAGTTCTCAATGAACTATGAAGATATGAAGATATATCTCATGAACCAACCAAGCCCTATATATAAAGGCTTAACCTATGGTCCAATCCCTATTTTCTTACACAATTTTCCTAGGAAATAATAGCAAAAGCATACGCAATTAATTCCAAACATACCAAGTTAACCAATGGTCCAACTACGCAATCCTTGAGGACACTAGTTCCTCAACCATGCAAAAACTACTTACTAGAAATAGTCAAGCATCTGATAGTACACTGTCCCACATCTGATCTCAACT
>APFE031736800.1:47028-61327 GCA_000404065.3 Pinus taeda
AGCAGAAGCATAATCGAATTCATGAGCAACATCAAGTAGAAACATGCATAACTGATCAAGAGAAATAATCACACATAACACAAGATATATCCAAGGGAAAGCACCAGCATAAAACCCCAATTCTATATTATCAATCAAGTGGAAATCCTCTTCAACATACAAAAAGAATCAGCTCAATAGCTATCCTGCTCTCTCTGTACTCTGATGATCTTCAATCAGAAGATGAAAATCATGTACTACCTAGACCTCAATATATAGGCCACAAGTCCTCCAATCTCCTATAATAGATCCTTCTCCATGCAAGGAATACTTACTAGAAATATCCAAGCATCTGATAGTACACTGTCCCACATTTGATCTCAACTGGGTATCTGACAGAACTGACATGCAACAGTTATCCATGAGTGAATTCTCAGTTATCTAAAATAATAGTTGTCACATGCATGCAAGCATTAACAAACTATATTTTATTATTTTAACAACTTGTTAAAAATAATCTAACTGGACTTGACTAGTTAGAGCTAATTCAATCGATTCTATCATTATAGAACTCATACTTATTCCCTCAATCGGTGGAGGAAATTAAGGATGAATTCCTCAATCAGTGGGACAACTCATGTGCATGCTCACAAAGACTTCAAATTCGAATTTCCTTAACTAATTAACTCAACTGAATTAATTAATTAATATTTCCAATTGTTGTTAAGACCAAAATTAATTTTACTTCTTATAGATAGACCAACGATTGCTATAAATAGGAAGGGACCCAGAAATGCTATTTTTGGAACTTTCTATTTTTAGCAGTTTCACCTCTCACCCAATGTGGCCAATGACCTCACTAGCCAAACTACTATTTTTAGACATGCTATTTTTAGTAGGTCTATTTTTAGCACATTCTAAATTTAACATTTCTTGTTGCACATTTTTCAACACATTGATCACGTTTATCAGTCATTTATGAACAAAAACCCTTACTTTATATACGTGACTTTGAAGAAGTGAACTCGTGTGTATATGCAACTTTATCGAGACCAACCTGCGTATAGATCAGCAAATTTTGACCTAAAATTGTAGCTCTTCAGAACTTCATAAAGACCCAGATCATAATATTCAGAGATTAAAACATGCGTCAATACTTAGATCTAGTCAATCCATGAGCATATATGATATTTGTTTGAATGTTAGTTTTGTTGTGCTAATTTCAACTTCAGAATTAAAAACAATTGCTTATCATTTGCTTCATGTGCATAGGTTTCCTTTATGGTGTTTGCGAATGAATAGGTAAATTTATGTAAAGTTTTATGTCAAATTCATGCGAAAAATAGCATGAAATTAAAGTGTTGAACATTAGCAAAAAATTATACAGCGAAAAAATAAAAATGAACAGTTAACACAGTGTTTTGATGAAGGAGTTCACCCCTCCTGGGCTATATCTCCTTGGTCCAGCTTCCTGGCTTGGGCCTCTGCATTAGATCAAAATGGAAAAAGTGTTGTTTACAATGCTCTACTACTTCTAAAACCTACTTTAATGTGCTCAGAACATCAAAATCATCTAGGAATTCCTTTTCCTTCTCCCAATTTGGTTGAATTTTGTAAAAGTTATGGAAAAATCAATTTCTCCTCATAATTCTCCACTAAAACTAGATTTAGCACCGAATTTGGGGGGACCGCCAAACTTTCCACCAAACTAAACTCACATTAATTAGTGGATAAGTCAGATCAATTAGGCTTAAACTGTGATTAGCGCATTAAGCGCACAGTTAGGCTAACTGTTAGCTTGGCAGTGTTCATGGAAGTGGTTACATGGTGGCGGTAATGCTGCAGTTATGGTTTATGTTGGCCGGCTATTATGGAAATTCGTTATCCTTTAGCCACTAGATGGTATGGTGGTGTTCACATGGGAGGGGGCTGGCCCACAGGCTAGCTCCCTCCTCCCCCCAACTGCAAACCATTAAACTTTAAATATGCATTGTGACCGTAGAATGTTAAGTCATGAGGCGGTGGTAGAATGCTAAGCCACGTGGTTTGTTCAGGCGACGTCACGAGTTTGACTCTGCCGACCTGCCCATTATTTTTTCACTGCACACCGATAAGTCTGACCTTTGGTGAGGGACACATGGTGGCCTTTGGGCTTGCCACTTGTCCCCTCCTCATTGGTCCATCATTCGGCCAATAATATGAAGCCAAATCACCTCACCATTGACCAACCATAATGCACCACTTGGCGAGTTCTTACTGGACATTGACCATCCCTTTGACCTACCCAGTCACCTCCCACATCATTAGTATGACTGTTGAATGTGTAGTGATTGTACCTTTTTTTTCAAAAATTCTTCTGTTTGGTAAAGTAGATATAACATGATATCTTCCTCATATGAACTTCATTTTGAGTGAAATGAGTTGCATTGGGATCATATCACCAAGACAGATGTGGTCGTTCAGGTTTTGAGAAATTCTGAGCACTTTGATTTTTGAGCTAAATATTAAGCACCTGATCATTCCTCCCCACTGGAAGCCTTTTGGACCCCAAACGATACTATAAATTGTTCAGTAGGTGAGGGTACTACTCCCTCAAATTATAGATCTGCAACCATTTGGCCTTAGAAGGTTTTTGTCCCTTGAGTCCCACTCGAAGGTATTCCACATTTCCTCTCTTAAAAGTTCTAGTTCTTCTATCAAGTATGAGGTCTTGATGAATTTCATCAAGATATTTTGGTGATAAATCATCTATTGATGGTAGTTGAACATGCTCTCCTTGATCATCAATCAAAGGAGGCTCAAACAATCTCAAATTCTCAACATTAACAAGAGAGTATATTTGCATATAAGGAGGCAAATCTAGCTTAAATGCATTGTTACCAATCTTTCCATGATTTTAAAAGGACCATAATGGATTGGCTTCAGCTTTTTACATTCCCCTTGAAGTCTCCCTTTGCTAATATATAACCAGACTTCATTTCTAACTTGAAATTTATGATCGACGCAGTTTTTGTCATGCCTTGCCTTGTAGCTACTTTGACTTCTTTCAAGTTGTTCTTGCACTGTGTGATGTATCAACTGAATTTGATCAATGAAATTCCTTTCCTTATCGATGTCACTATGACCATCTATGGCGACATATTTCTCAAAGATGAAGTCCAATGGCGATCTTGGCAAGTACCCAAAACATGCCTCAAATGGTGATGTGTTTGTGGAAGAATGATTTTCCCTGTTGTATGTAATGCAACTGTTCATCCCATAACTTGGGATGTTTGCTGCAATATTCTCTAAGAAGATGAATGATTGTCTTGTTGACCACCTCGGTTTGTCCATCTATTTGCAGATGAAAGGTTGTACTCTTCTTCAACTTAGTTCCCATCATGTCTCAAAAACTTGACCAAAAATTACCAAACAAATCGAGAATCTTGATCACTTACAATGGAAGTAGGAAGACCAAAATGAACCCAAATATTTTGAAAGAAAAGATGAGTTATTTGTTCAGCTGTAATTTTCTTTTTACATGGAGTTAGAATACACATCTTGCTGAACCTGTCTACAACTACACACGAGTAATCATGACCTTTCCTTGACAATGGAAGACCTCCTACAAAATCCATTGAGATACTCTCCCATGGACGTGAAGGTACCAGAAGTGGAGTGTACAATCCTAGTTTTCTATTGCTAGGCTTACTTGTTGCACACAAATAACATCCTCTAATGAAATGAGATACATTATCAAACATGTGTGGCCAATAACAATACCTTTGGAGATTCGCTATTGTCTTGCCTACACCAAAGTGTCCAGCAATCAATGAAGTATGTGCCTTCCTTATGATATTGTTTCTTTCTCCCTATGGAATACATAACTTGCCCAAGTGATACAACAAACTATTTTGTACATGGTAATCTAACTCTTCAATTTGGTTTCCTTGCCTCAATCTTGCATACACATCTTGAAAGTCATTATCATATGCATATTGCTCAATGTAACTTTCATGTAAAACAGAATTGTGCTTGAGTAAAATAGATGAATTTACAATAGGCCTAGAAAGAATATTAGCTACCTTATTGTAGATTCCCTTTTTGTACTTGACAACTAAATGAAACTGTTGTAGGAAACCCATCCATCTGAAGTATCGTGATTGTAGCAACTTTGACTTTCATTGTAAGTATTGTAATGGTTGATGGTCGGTATAGATAATGGTCTCCTTCCCCATCAAGTAGTGTTTCCATTTTTTAACACTTTGTACCAATGAGTAAAGTTCTTTGTCATAAGTGGGATAATTATTCATAGCACCATTAAAATTTTCAAAACAAAATGAAATGGGCTTACCATGTTGCATAAGAACTGCTCCCATGGCGTAATCACTAGCACCCATTTAAATCTCAAATGGTTGTCTAAGATCTAGAAGAGCCAATACCATTGTTGAACTGATATTTTATTTTAAAGCATCAAATTCTTTTTGGTGTACATCTCCCCAATGGAATACTTTCTTGACACTAGTCAATGCATGTAATGGAGTTGCAATGGAAGAAAAATTAGCAATAAATTTCCTCCAATATTGTGTTTTCCCAAGAAAGCTTCTTACCTTTGTAGCTGTATTGGGATTGGGCCAATTCACAATGACCTCAACCATAGAGGGGTCTATCTTCAGCTCAGCTCCTCCAACAATGTTTCCCAAATACACTAAAGAAGTCTTGCCAAATTCACACTTTGACATCTTTAAAAACAACTATTCTTTTCTCAAGACATCAAGTACCTTGTTCATATGCATGACATGTTCATCTCTGGATTTGTTGAATATGAGAATATCATCTAAGTAAACAATGACAAAGTTATCTAGAAATGGTCTTAATACATCATTCATAACTCTCATGAAATTAGCTGGAGAATTTGTAAGACCGAAAGGCATAACAAGCCACTCAAACAATCCTTGTTTAGTTTTAAATGTGGTTTTCCAAATGTCCTTTTTAGTTATTCTAACTTGATGATAACCACTTCGTAAGTCTAACTTAGTGAAATACTTCACACACCTCAATTTATCAATCAAATCATCAATTCTTGGGAGTGGATAATTATTCTTTACCATTATTTTATTCAGTGCACGGAAATCCACACACATGCGCCAAGTCCCATCCTTCTTTGGCACCAAGACAATGGGTGAACCACGTGGTGAACTAGATGGGCGTATGATACCTTTATTCAACAATTCTTGAATTTGCTTCTTGATTTCCATGCTCTCCATGATCGACATGTGATACATGTCAATGTTTGGAGGTGGAACATCCTGTTGCAATTGTATTTCATGCTGAATTCCTCTCTTGGGAGGTAACCCCTTTCATTCTTGAAACATCTTGCCATGCTTGCTTACCACATCAAACAAATCAGATTTTAATTTATCATCACAACCTTCAAAAGATTCATAATCAATATAATTATTTTTCTTGATCATGAGAAGCCCAAAATTTTTACTTGCATTTACTAGTCTCTTCATCCACCCTGCATTAACCAAAGAAATGTTTAACTTTTTGTGATGGGCTCTCACAATATACTCCACTCCATCCTTGAGAAATTGGTATTTGTTCTCATGGTGATAAAATACCACTTTCCTATCATACAAATGTGGACTCCCCAAAATGATCCTTGAGATTTCGAGTGGAACTACATCTAACTCAACTTCATCAATGAATTTTCAGTAATGGCAAACCTGAGTAAGCATTTCCTTGTAACCTGTAAATTTGAATTATTGACTATCCACCCAAGGGATATGGCTTGTGATGAGGTACAGTTTCAAGGTTAAGATTTTTGACCAAGCCTTCTGAAATTAAGTTTGATTGTGACCCACTATCAAATAATGCATCAATCTTTGTATGATTTGAAATTACCCTTACATGGACCAACTCTATCCTTGATTCTTCATTTGGAGTGTTGTTGTGACTATGTGAGGAACTAGGGCTTGCAACAACTTATTTTCCTTTTGTGACAATGGCTGAAATCTTGGTCTCATCACCAGAATCTGATCCAAGATCATGTTGTGTGGTAGCGCTCGTCTTTTGTTTTCCCTTATTGTTTAGTTTCTTAGGCCTTAGTTCGGGATGTAATTTCCAACATTGGGTTTTATAATGCCCCACTTTGGAACAATGTTGGCATATAATTTTCTCCCCTTCTTTCTTTACACTTGCATTCTTCTTTCCTTTCCATTTTCCACCCTTCTCTTTCTCCTTACCCTTGAATGGCTTCTTCTTACTACCCTCTTCCTGAATGTTCTTTCCTCTTGCTTCAAGGTGCGTGGCTTGCACACATACCTCATATAAATTGCTTGGATTGAACATAAGGATAATATGTTTTAAGTAGGAATGTAAACCCCCAATATATTTCAATAGTGTATCTTGGGAATTCAAGTTTACTCCTAACAACAAAGCCCTTTTCCTAAACTCTTGGGTATAGTCTTGAACTGTTTGGCCCTTGACCTGCCTAAAATTTTTCCAACTCATAATGGCTTTTTGCATATAGGCTAAAGGATAAAACTATCTTTTAATTGCAAACAAATTCAACCCAAGAAATGGATATCTTACCATGAATTCGCATTTCCTCTTGAGTCTTTGCTTCCCACCAAACTAGTGTTGCTCCTTCTAGCCTTAATGAAGCCAATTGGATCTTTATGTCATCTTCTTGAAGGTTTTAATTTTGCAATAAACCTCCAATTGTCGAATCCAATTGTCTAACTTTTATGCATTCACCTCACCATTTTACATGGGAAGTTCAAACTTAAAGTCCAATTTGAGTAAGGGAGTTTTTTTCCTTTGGGGTTTTTGAATGAGTATGAACATTTTTTGTAGTGGAAGTGGAAGATGATGATGTTTGAGATTATGAGGATGATGAAGATGATGAGGAAGATGAAGATGGTGGAGATGGAGGAGGCTTTCCTCCATTACCCTTTGAATCCTTCTTTTCATCTTTTTTATCTCTTGAGCTTCCCTCCCGATGTGGGGGCTTAGAACTCTCTCCAACCATTCTAGTATTCCTCTCTTCATAAATGACTCTAACCATGTTAGTTAAGTCATAGAAATATTTCTTGAATGCTTCTTCTTCTAAAAATACATTCAGTCTCTCCTGCTCCAGACATGATGGCTTTGGATTCAAGCTCAGCTTCTGGTGCTGCTTGTACCTCCTCAATCTCAATTGAAGGTAAATCTCGAGGTGCTTCAAGTGTAGCTGGGATTGGAACTTTGGGTGGATATTATGGCCTTGTGGCTCTCCTTCTTCTGGTCATTACCTCAAGAGTTGCAACCAATAGTTTCCCTTCTCCTCTCTGCAACTTTAATCTTGTAAGCATCATAAATTTGCAACCATTAAAACCCTACTTGCACAAAACTCAAGAAATCAAGAAAATAATGTTTGCTCTGATACCAACTTGATCTGTTTTTGAATGTTAGTTTTGTTGTGCTAATTTCAACTTCAGAATTAAAAACAATTGCTTATGATTTTCTTCATGTGCATAGGTTTCCTTTATGGTGTTTGTGAATGAACAGGTAAATTTATGTCAAGTTTTATGTAAAATTCATGAGAAAAATAACATGAAAGTAAAGTATTGAACAACAACAAATAAATGTACAGCAAACCATCAAAATGAACACTTAACACAGTGTTTTGATGAAGGAGTTCACCCCTCCTGGGCTACATCTCCTTGGTCTAACTTCCATAGCTTGGGCCTCTCTATTAGCTCAAAATGGAAAAAGCATTGTTTACAATGTTCTATTTCTCTTAAAACCTACTTCAATGTGCTCATAACATCAAAATCATCTAGGAGTTCCTTTTCCTGCTCCTAATTTGGTCGAATTTTGCAAAAGTTATGGAAAAATCAATTTCTCCTAGGAAATCTCCACTAAAACTGGAGGAACTCTAGTTAACTACGCTAAAACTGGAGTTAGCGCTAAAATTGGGGGGACCGCCAAACTAAAATTTGTATTAATTAGTGGATAAGTTAGATTAATTAGGCTTAAACTATGATTAGTGCATTAAGTGCACAGTTAGGCTAATCGTTAACTTAGCGGTCTTCATGGAAGTGGTTACATGGTGGCGGTAATGTCGCAGTTATGGTTTGCATTGATCGGTGGTTATGGAAAGTTGTTAGCTATTAGCTGCTGGATGGTATGGTGGTGTTCACATGGGAGGGGGTTGGCCCGCGGGCTAGCTCCCTCCTCCCCCAAACCGCAAACCATTAAACTTTAAATATGCATTATGTCCATAGAATGTTAAGTCATGATGCAGTGGTAGAACAGTAAGTCACGTGGTTTGTTCGGGCAAGGTTGCGGGTTCAACTCCGCTGACCTGCCCATTATTTTTCCACTGCGCACCGATAAGTCTGACCTTTGGGGAGGGACATGTGGCAGCCTCCAAGGTTGCCACTTGTCCCCTCCCCATTGGTCCATCCTCTGACTAGTAATATGAAGCCAAATCGCCACACCATTAACCAACCACAATGCACCACTTGGCGAGTTCTTACTAGACATTGAACATCACTTTGACCTACCTAGTCACCTACCATGTCATCAGTATGGATTGTTTACTGTGTAGTGACTGTACCTTTCTTTTTCAAAAATTCTTTTATTTCACAAAGTGGACAGAACGTGATATCTTCCTCATACGAACTCAGTCTTGAGTGAAACAAGTTGTGTTGGATACACCGAGACGGACTCAGTATTCAAGTTTTGAGTGATTCTGAGAACTTTTATTTTTGAGATAAATATTGAGCACCTGATCAAGTTCATACAATGGAAAGTCATTTCAGGTCTCATAATCTTGATCCATCATTGTATTCATCGATGCATAATTATTTTAGATCTATGTGTCAACTATGGCCCTTACAATGCAAATATACTTCATATTGAAGTATTCATAAGAAACCCTTTCACATGCACCCTTAGCACTTTGATCTTCACCTTCTTATATAATTTAGCCCTTATCCAATACCACGGGTCAAAACTACACCAGTGTCGGTGGTAATCTTTGATGGAATCAATATTTGTTGTTGTGTTCATTGCTATGGGTCAATACCATGGTGAAGACCCCTAGTATTTATAATACCATGGTGCAAAAACCATACACGACTTTGCTTCACCAAACTCACGTGTATACGCGACTTGGCCTTGACAAACCCGCATATAGATCTTCAAATATTCACTTGTATCAAACTTCTGATTCTGATCTATAAACCTTTGTCCCGTCATTCTGTTATTTTTTCCTATCATTTTGTTATTTTGTTCCATCATTATGTCACCTCTGAACTGACCTGTGTATTCATCTAGTTACCATATACTTGTTTTGTTACAAGTGAGTTTCCATCAATGACAACACATGCATCATAATGCCAACAGTCTCTTTAAATCAATGATTTCATTTGTCATAGACTTGATGTGTTTTTGTAGACCTTCAACATCGAATGCATCTTTATAAGACTTCTTTTTTGGATCTTCCTTTTCCTTTTTTGCAACTTTCTTTTCATCAGACACTAGTTTCTTTTCCAAATCCAAAATGTGTTTTTCAACAGCAATGGCATCTTTCATGTTGTCAGCTAATGTTATTTTATTGGCCTTGTCTACAAACATAGCAATGTTAGTCAATAAATCACTAATATACCATTCAATTAGTACCTCATCGTTGGGTTGAGATAGCAATTTATTAAATCTAGAATTGAAATCCTTGACTTTTTTATTTAGTGAGATTTTCAAATTAGAAATCTCATTTATCAAAGTTGTAGTCATTTTATCATCACCAAACTTTTTAAGAAGTCTTCTTCAAATGTCTCCCAATTATTAATCGAACCTACAGGAAGAGAAAAGTACCATGAGGTCGTTGATCCTTTAAAAGTGTATGGGAATAGTCTACAAAAAACATCTTCCTGATTGACAACGTTTAAACTGATAGAGAGCATGAAATTATTAATGTATTCTTCAGCCGAAGTGTCACTTTCTAGATTGAAGTTCGGCAACCATTTTTCAGGGTTTTTAGGAATCGGATGCAGGGGAAGTGTCATGGAAACTACATCAGGATTATTCCATGGCCTTCTTGGGTTTGGATTTGGATTTGTCATTCTTGGATTTCCTGTGGGAGTTGGGATAACTATAGGATTTGACAGAGTTGAAGTACTAATAATAGTAGATGATGAAGCTCCAACCGTACATGAGTAATTTGATTGAAGGGAAGAAGTATATGAGATGATTAGAGGATGATCAAATGATGATCGTGAAACAAATGTGGAAAATGAAGGTGTGACAAGTAAGGGTGATGAGATACTCTCACTAGCAAAAGAATCTGAGCCAAAAGTAAGTTTCTTCCTGGGAAAAGGTAATGGGAATTCAAAAGGTGGAATCCCAAGCTTCTCACTTTTGGAATGAGTTAAGACTCCTATAGATCTTAATGAAAAGTTAATACTCCCTCTAGAATATTTCGGTTGATCAGTATGTATTTCAGAAAGTGAAAAACTACTCAATTTTTCAATAAGATTTTCGACCTCAGGAATTTTAATTGGTTGCTCAGGCTGAGGAGTATGAACATAATGCTCACTGTTTAATTCCTTTTCATGGCTATGCTATCTATTAGATGGTTTAGCAATCTCATATTGAGGATTCAGAGAAGAAGATCTGGAAGTTCTAGGTGATTTGGGCGGGGATTGACTCTTAGAATGGTTTGAAGTTCTTGATTTAGATTTTCTTTCCATTCACAACTTTAGGCCCTCCTTCTAGCACCAAAAATTTTGATCGAGAAAAATTTCCTAATCAACATTTGGGAAAATCCACCTAGTCAAGACATGTAACTTAGATCTATATGTGTTGAAGTGGTGGTTCCGACTAGTATTATGGGACTAGTTACCCTTTCACACAAGTGTATAATATAGGAATAAATGAAAGAGAAATTATAACTCGAAGATATGTATTACATACCTATTAGTCTAATATAGTCTAAACTATAAGCTTATTAACTTAATGTACCTGGGCTTTATTGAGTTAACATGCTTTTAAATTTTTCCAATGTTACTTAGTAATATAGATCAATAAGTAAAACTGGAAGTAAATCCCTTAAATGGTTAATAACTCGATTAAGTACTTAATCAGAATTATATTTTAATGACAACAAACATGTAAAACTCAATGAATCATTCAAAACTGAATATCGCTTTCATTAGTATCTTCAATAGTGAAAAATACCAAATTTGATGCAATACACAAGAATGAATAAAATAAACAATTTCTTTTGAAAAACAGAGACAGAAGAAATCCAGAATAATAGTACCCAAGAAGAATTATGTTATGCCTTCTCCGGAAATTCTTGATGGTTCCACATTAAAATAAAAGATCGCTTACTGAGATTAGTGCACATATAAGTGTCTTTTTTGAATTCAGATCAGAACCCCTATCTCATAATCGAGATGGGTATTTATACATTTGAAAGAACAACAATCCTCCCTAGTTTCTCAACTAAAAATTACATAAAAGGAAAGCCAAAAAAGACATTAATATCCAATGGATAATCCTGACCTAATCTTAACAAATCTCGGAAACTAAATCTGAATCCGATTCAAACAGACTTTGAATAAGCCGAAGGATTGTTTCCAACAAATTCCCCGAACAGCCTTTTCAACAACCTCTGTCTTTCTTAGGTGTTGTAGTGGTTTCAACTATCTGACTAAAATCAAAAGTCCAATATCTTACAAAATCATCCCTGGGATTATCCCTTCAATCCAAATAAAATAGAGCAATGAGTGTTTTATTTAAAATTAACTCAAACCTTAACAAATCATAAAGGAAACCATAATAATAGCCTGAAAACCATAAACCAGTGATTGTTCAAACTTTATACAAGTGATCAAACCAAAGCGTGACAAGTGGAGGATGTGGATGGATATCAAAGGTTTTGAAATGGTCGCAACATGACACACTCTACAAACTTGTGATATAGCGGATGCCACATTATCTTAAAGTTATGATAAAGCACATCAGATCTGAAACCATATTGATGATTGGAGATTGGATCTTATCAGAGGTACCATTTCAAAAGTTCTGATATGGGGACAGCTATGATTTTATAATTAAATCGTTAACTTAGATCAAGTCGGGTCCACGTATTGGAAATTGGAACATATCACAGGTGATATGATATCACGTATTGGAGATGAGAGGTTTTGAGCAGTGACACATAACAAAAACGTCGATATGGTATTTCTCCTATAGGGTTTCATTATATGTGTTGTGTGTTATATATATATGTGAACTTTGGTTAAAATCTTTCCAAAGTATTATTACAATAGTTTATTACTCTGACAATGGATTATTATTCAAAGGCCTGATTTAACTTTGATTCAATATAAAAATGATTAAAGTCACACGATATTATAAATCTTGGACTTGGGAGCTATTTGATTCATTTAGTCTCATTAATGAATTTTAAAACAAAGTTTTAATTAGTCAAAGAAACTTTGAATAGATTAAGCACACTTAAAATAAAACAAATCTAATTAGGTAAAAATGAACTAACCAATGATTCAAAACCAAAATGCAAATTTAAATAGGGTGTTAGAGTAAGTTGGTTTTGACTTCTCTAGCAATGGAAGACCTCAACAAAAATATTGGGCTTGATTCATCTTCTTCGTGATGTATAAAAACAATTTGTAAGCATTGCTTATTGGAATGTAGGGGTTTTTGGAACAAGATAGACTTTGGATGTTTCTAATATTTTTGTAAGTTTTGTTGTGTATTTGATTTCTTGTTTCTTGGTATTTCTCTTCATTTCATTTATTTTGTGCCTTGGATTGTAATATTTGAATATTGAACCTATAATTAGTGTGTTATCCATATGGAATTGATGATGAAAACTCTACCTAACTATTATCTATTTGAAAAGGAGGGTCAAAGGACTCAACCATCGAGTTTATATAGGCATTGAAAGCACTATATCAAAATCTATAAAAGAGAAAATCTTATTCTAGTCAAAGGATATAACATATTTAATTAATTTATGAGATGAAACAATGGATAATGATATGAAGGCATAAGTTTGTCCTCTGACTCTAGTTTCCATTTCTCACAAACTTCTATTTCACAATTTTCTTTTTGTTATTTTCTTTCCAAGACAACTTCTAATATCACTCTAATACTATTAAATGTTGCAAGGCTATTTTTCTTGAATTTCTAATCTGTAAGGTATTTATGCCTCCAATTTTGTGGAATTAAATTAGAACTATGATACACATCCACTCTCACAAAAATAACATATAAAAAAATTCAAATATTATGCTAATTATATTATTATAACAATAAAAACTCTCCATTTAAGCATCATATTGAGGTAAAATGATACCTATAGCTATTCGTTTTTTTAAATAACTTATGTCCAAGAGGGTTTATGTTCGATTCCTTTTTTCAAGAAAAATAATTTCTAATGTATTTCATTCATTCCATGTGATTTGGTGACCTCTACATGAATTA
This sequence comes from Pinus taeda, assembly GCA_000404065.3. Lineage (NCBI taxonomy): Eukaryota > Viridiplantae > Streptophyta > Pinopsida > Pinales > Pinaceae > Pinus > Pinus taeda. Next base: position 60,493 of record APFE031736800.1, read on the forward strand.
TTTTGGTGTCGAAGAGTGGGTCTAAGGAAACAATCTATTAATCCATATTTGCTTGAAGAGATAAGGAATATTAAGCACATTTATAGATTATGGAGCATTAAAAGAGAAGGGGAGTTGACATGGGACATGTTAGTGACATAGAGGAAGAACATCAAGAAGAAGAGGTAGATCCTAAAGAAGAGGGAGTTGAATAGAGATTGGTCAAAGAAATCTTGGGAGATAGCTCCACACCAAAATTAGAGGTACCAATGTAGGAAAGTAGCTTGAATGTTAAATATTTGATTGATTGGATCAATGCCATGGAAACATATTTTATGTATGATATTGTGGATGATAAAAAAATCGAAGTTTGTAGTGAACAAATTGAAGGGCCTTGCATCCCTTTTGTGGGATGGATTACAAGATAAAATAAGGAAGAAAGGAAAGCTAAATATCAAGAGTTTTTATAATATGGTGGCTAAATTGAAAGGTAAGTTCATGCCAAAACATTATTAAACTAGTATTTACAAGCAAATGCAAAATATTAGACAAAAGGGAATTTTAGTAAAGGGTTATACATAATAATTTTATAGGTTAAACATCATAGCCATTAATATTGAAGAGGATGACATTTGCTTGAATTTCACTTAGAGGATAAGGATTTGTTGCTCATTTGTGTAGGTTTTAACCCCGTACAGAAATTATCTGCATATGAATTCTAAAACACAGAAAAATAAACAATGCGAGAGCATAACACATAAAACACATACACAGAGATTTTCCCACTGGATCCCAAAACTGGGACTACCAGCTTGATTTTTTATTATGTTCCTTTCAATGTTACAATACATATTTA
>APFE031736800.1:64257-81057 GCA_000404065.3 Pinus taeda
AGTCTTATCCTCCAACGCTGATGAAGGTGACATGTTGACCAGGTAACATGCAGTATCCACCACCTCTGCCTAGAATTCATGTCCTAACCCGGCACCACTGAGCATGCTTCTTGCCTTTTCCATCGATGTCTTATTCATTCTTTCTGCAACTCCATTTTGCTAAGGTGTATATGGAGTAGTCTTCTGGCATGCTATACCACACTTCTTATAGAATTCTTCAAATTCCTTACTGCAAAGCTATCCACCATTATCTGTCCTCAACACCTTTATCTTCTTCTCTGTCTGGTTTTCCACCAGAGCCTTAAATTATTTAAACCTATCAAATATTTTAGATTTCTTCTTAAGGAAATATATCCATGTATTCCTTGATAAGTCATCTATAAATGATGCATAGTACATAGACTTACCCAATGATGGAACCTTCACAGGTCCAAACACATCACTGTGCACAAGTTCTAATATTTGTTTTACCCTCTTACTACCAGAGGGGAAACTCACCCAATTATGGCTTCCCATATACACAATTTTCGCAGAAATCAAAATCCAGAGAAAGCTATTACTCATACCTTCTACCATACCTTTATCATGAAGTATCCGAAGGCCCTTTTCTCCAATATGTCCAAGCCTTTGATGCCACAGCATGGTCTTCTCTCCAGAGACCACTAGATTTTCTGCTCCACTTTCAGGAACCATAGAACTATTGCACGCATCAATAACAGTGCTACCTTGCAGCTTGTACAGAGTTCCAATCTGAACCCCCTGCATCAATACCAGTGCTCCCCGAACCATCTTGCAGGTATCCTTCTCGAACATTGTTTTTACACCTGCATCTTCCAGCTTGCTAACAGAAATCAGATTTCTCGCTAATGCAATAATATGTAGAACACCTGGAAGCGTTCTAACCCTTCCAACTTGCAACTTCCTTTACTTTTCTGCGACCAACGATTCTAGCCTTCCTGTCATTCCCCAAGAAGACATCACCACCATCATATTTCTCATACTCGTAGAACCACTCTCCATGGGTAGTGAAGTGAAAGGATACACCCGAGTCAATAAACCATGTCTCATGATCTACATGTGTACTTGAAGAAGCCAAGTACACATCCCCACATTCATCTGAGGTGGTTTTCACCTCTGCAAAAGGAGCATCATCAGATCCCTTTCCTTTATCAGGAGCTTTAGATTTACAATCCCTTTTGAAGTGACCTTCCTTTCCACACTTCTAGCACACCAGCTTTACAGGTTTTCCTAGAGATTTAGATCTCCCTCTAGATTTAGATCTCCCACTCTATGACTTATCTTTGTTTCTGTTCTAGGTTCGCCCTCATACAGACAAGGCATCACCATTTTGGCTCTCCATATTTTTCCGTCTCATCTCCACCATCAGCAAGGATGATACTATTTCATCAAAATGCAAGGCAGTTGCATTGCTACCTATTGCAATAACCAAACTATCCCACAAATCTGGTAGAGAACTCAACAAACTGATGCACTTATCTTCATCTAAAATTTTAATATCAACAGATACTAATTGACTTACCACAGTATTAAATGCATTCAGATGCTCCGTCACCAAGTCTCCATCTTTTCATGCTCCGTCACCAAGTCCCTAACTTGTCCCACAAAGCCTTCACCGTAGCTTCCCCTGATACATTCAGAAATACTAAATCTGAGACACACAATCTTATTATGCTCTTTGCCTTCCGATCCAACTTCTTCCATTCTTCATCGGACACTCCCGTTGGTTTAGTACCCGGATCTACCGTGACCCACTGATCTTTATCCACCAATAGATCCTCCATCTTGAGTTTCCACAACTCAAAACTTTGACTATTAAATTTCTCGATCTCTATCTTTCCACTACTCGCCGTCTTCTTTCACCACCAAAATCAATCTCGTAGATCTCCCACTGAACAGGGTCTACCACAGGTCCGAGCGAAACCCCTCAATAACAAAGGCGCCCCCTTGAAGCCAAAACAGCTCTGATACCAAATGTAGGTTTTAACCCCATACAGAAATTATCTGCATACAAATTCTAAAACATAGAAAAATAAACAATGCAAGAGCATAACAAATAAAACACATATACACAGAGATTTTCCCACTGGATCCCAAAACCGAGACTACCAGCTTGATTTTTCATTATGTTTCTTTCAATGTTACTATACATATTTATACATGGCGAAGCATCCAATACCATGGACCGAAAACCATCACGTCCAATACCATGGACCAAAAACCATCACGTCCAAAAAACATGTGCACAAATCATGCACAAAACCATAGGTGGGTTCGCCCAACCTAACATAGGGTCCAAAACCAAAATTTTCTGGGGCGCTGCCCCGGACCCCATAAAGTGGGGTTACGAGTGCCCTTCAAACCCCCTATTAACTATGTGGAAAGAATATAACACAACCCAACACATTGATCTCACCTCAAGATCGGTCAGACAGTGTGTGACAAATGCAAATGAACTCTCAAAACCTAGTACAATCACCTACCTTTCATCCCATCAAAGAGGACAAAAGAGGCATACTTGCATCCCACACAAACTGATGAAGTTTGAAAACCTTGTAGAAGTGTCAGAGACCCTACTTTAGTCCAAAGATCATGCTCCAAGATTATCAATATGATCATCTACACACATGCACCGGCAAATAGGACATTGTTTGCCTCCGTAGAAAGCAGGTTAGAATGCATAAAAAATAACAAGATCGCATTCATATAAAGAAATATGGGATTGAAGAGAGAACTAAGGATTTCTTTTCATTAATCAAAATGATAAAAAAAAAAATACATAATATCTTGATGCACCAAGTGGCTCTTCTCTAGTCCTCAACACTACCCTTCCCTTTACTTACAATAAAACTGGGTTGATCTCACAAGCAAGAGAATTTCTGGAATAAATCCACCATCATCACTAACCTATTTTCTTTCTCCCTCTCTCCCCTTTAGAGGGTCTCATTATATAATATTTTAGTGGACTCAAGAGGATGTATCTAGACACCTAGGGCCATGAGAAGTTAGGAAACTTCTCTAATAATTAACCCCCAACCAAATCAATAACAAATCGGTGTTGGGCCACCAAATTTTCACCTTTATCACCATTCTAAACACCCATTTTCAGTCACTTTACCGTACTTCTTTTCAAGTCTATTATCCATCTTGTTCTGTTTCTTCATGAATGTGCCACATTAATATTACGTGTTAAAGTAGTTAATTATTATGATTTTTCTTTATTTTTAATGAACTGGACAGGATTATTTTTTGTTTTGTTGATGATGGTTTCCCTAGTATTGTTCATGTGGTTCTTATGAAATAACAACAACAGTCGTCAGGGTTGGCATCTTTACACGAGTCCAAGAGAAATTATGGAACATGGGTTTTGTTCCTAGGGGTGTTGAAATGAATTTATGTTACCTAATTCCCTAGGTCAAATCCATTAGGATACATCTCATGATTTATAGTTTGGACAGCTGATGTCAGGAAAAATCAAGTGGCTAACTTCAAATGTGATTTGTGGACAAACAAATATGAATTTGGAAAATCTGCGACATGAATTTTTCCTCAAAACATCCCAATTATGTGAATCTCAAGTGGTTTCTCAAGAAATTTCATGGATTGGGAGCTACGAGTGGTTCTTTTAGGCATACTTGTCTTGTTGTGTTCGTTGGGTAATGACAATCAAAACAAAGCAACAAGTTATCAAATGAAATAGTTCCAACCTATCCCCACATGGATTTATACTAAATAAATCCTATGTAATCTAATCTTGAGTTGTTATATAACCAATATCTCCCAAAAACAAATAGGGTCAATATTCTGTAATATGTATATAGTTGTTACAATCTAGATTTGGGGGAATTAGTTTCAATTTGCCCCTTTCTCTTTTATTGTATAAATGTATGGGAGTAGAGTAAGTTGGGGATTAAGTTAGGTTAGGAATGGATTGACACCATAGTTCTTGTAACAGTTCATCTTGTATTTTTTTCCAGAAGTACTGCAATATCTACAAGTTTTTGGCTTATATTTGTATTGTTGAGCTAGCATGTGAGTTGTGATTTACCAGATCGCTGCTAAGGAGGAAGGGCCATCCTATTTATAAGGGATCGATGTGTCAGTATAGGTAGTATAGTTAATTTATTTTAATTCACTTATAGGTTATGGCACTTTACTTCCTATTATTTGAATTCATCATTCTTACAAATTCTTGTTGATATACCGATGTTAATATTGAATAAGTTATCTTTCATAATATTTAATGTAGATTACTCATGTGTCAGTATAGGTTGTCTCTAGGATCAATCATTACTAACTTAGTGCTATTTTATTTGTGCAAGAGTGAATTTCAATTCCAACATTGTGTGCGATGAGTTATTTTTATGCGAGCAAGGGTTTGACAATGTGGCTTTCGTGAGTTATTTCCACTCCTACAAGTGTGAAGAGTGACAACATGTTTTGGTTTGATTGTGTGCCAGTTCTTCTAGAAGAAATGTTAGCATTAGGAATTAGCGAATGTCATTTAGCAATTTCTACCTGCATATACTTTGCAAGATAACCTTGAATTAAAGGACTTACCCTGGTTAATAATTTTTTTCTGAGTGAATTGATTTGTTTTATTAAGATAATTTATTCACCTAACATTTTGGTATAGTTTCCAGGGAGGTTATTAAGGGCGCAAGAGCTTAATTGGAATTTTTTTCTTTTCATAGATGCATTGTCCATGAGTGTGTTAGATGTGTTCCTAGCTTTGAGGTGACAGGGTGGTAAGAAAAGAGGTAAGAACCTACACATTCCTTCAACAAACTGAAACAGAATCAACCTCATAAGGAGTTGGGACACATGGTTTTCATATCCTACAATTAGACTTTGTTCCAATAAATTCATTCATAGTAACTTTTTTCCCATGTACTAATCCATGTGTTGATAAAATATATCAGCTAGCTGAAGACACTTGTTGAGCAAGGAAGAAATTTTGCTTCAAGTTATCTCTCAATGAGGATTTTGAGACAATCATTAAGGAACAACACTTTAGCACAAGATGATTCTGTTGAGATAGAAAAATCAGCCAATGGCGAAGTCACAAGGACAAAAAATCATAATTTGTTTGAAAAATTTAAAACTGATATCATTAGCTCTTTGTCTTCACAATTGGATGTTTTGCAAGAAGAATAGAAGTAGGCTGAAGTTGAAAAATCACACTTGATATTTTTCTCCAAATGTAGGAATAAGAACTCCCTGAGAGAGTTCCCACTTAAAAATGAGACATTATGTGGCATTTGTGAGCAAGATCACTCAGTGAGGGATTTCCCATGGTTTCCAGGATTAAAAGAAATATTCAAGGAATTAGGCAAGGAGATAGGGCTAACATATTTTATTGGATTTGAGAAGCCAAGGCAAGTGTGACTGATAGGTATAGCTCAACTATCATAAGCTTTTAATACTTAGATGAACATGTATAATCCTCAGCGGGTTCCTCAACAAATTCAAAGTCCTGGAGTTCTTTGGAAACCTCTTATTCCTCCTCTGGTTCAATACCCCATTGCAACACCTCCTCCCACATTTACCCACTTTTACAAGCTCTCCAGGGTAAACATGAGATGAGTGTCACTATGATATGAATCGACATCCAAGTTCCGTTTATGGAAGAGGGGCCTATAAACTGACAACAAATTGATATCCCATAGGGACTACAGATCACTCAGGAGCTTGCAACCACCCCATTTGATCAATCCCTAACTTCGAACTCTTTTTCAATAGTCTTATCCTCCAACCACACCCATAAGAATGCATGCATGTGGTTATGAGGTTCCAACCACACCCATAAACCTTTTTTCATGCGGTTATGACCCAAAATTTTCAGTTAAGCGCATATGGCCGTGAGATTTATGCCACGTTTTCAAGCAAGCCTCTGAACCGTTTCCCAGAACTGATTGTAACTTTCTAGAATCATGATTAAGATGAAAACAATGCCAAACATTCAAAGTTGAACAAGATCTTGATCAAGACATGCCTAGTACACAATAGACATTTCGTCAAACATATGGTAAACATAAAAGCTATAGTTCATGAATGCATATTTGATCATAAACTTTTGAATTTCATCTAAGAATCACCAAGAAGGCTCCAAACCCTCTCTAACTAGATGCAAGAACACTCTTTAGTCCATGCAATCGTCAACCATCCAGTACTTAACAATCATGAACATGAGTCATAGCTAGAGCACATCATATAACCATGTATATAAATAACATATAATGAGAATAAAGACCATAAAAAATCAGCCATAATATCCATATGATAACCAGTACAAGTGCTCATATATCACAATAGAAAAATAGCTCATATTATCATAAGCAAATTCCAACCAAGTCAGTGACTTCCACATACCACCCAGCCATAGATTGGGTTGAACCAAATCTTTCTTTCATCCAATCACCCCAGTGCTATATTTGAAGCAGGAATGTGGGATCACATGGGTTAAACCAAAACAAAACCAACTAGGGAGTCCAAAGGCCAAACTTCCTCAACCCTCAAGCAAAGTTATCTAACCTATACAGTCCTTAAATGACTACCATCAACCAGGTCAGTATCTACCCAAGTTGTCCAGGGCTCTAGGAACTAGTAACTCAACCCACGTCCTCTAGGGAACCTGAGTTGTTTCAAGGCTTCAAAGCATTTGTCCCAACCTCAAGGCTCCAGGTACTTGTAAATCAACCCAAAAATTCCATGGAAACCCAATTTGTTCTTGGGCTCCACTACACCATGGTTATCCGGGAAATGAAAAGACAATGTGGAAATCATTGTCACTCGAGACAAATATCCATGCCAATGACAGCACATAACTAGGGAACCACATGCATATACCATGCATCCAAAAATTAATAAGGAAATCACACTTGCAACCTATTACTGGCAAAGTATCCTTGCTGTAGTTTTTGATCCAACTGTCCCCTTGCACTCCCTTGCTTTCATTTTCTTTCTTTCTCCAATCTAAGCAAACTCTATAGTGCTCCAAGAATTCTCGAAGTGTGCAAGAGTGTATGAGAGAGAGAAATGAATGGAGATATCTAAAACCGAACCGACAAAATTTGTGAATTGATTCTCTGATGCCTTTTAATTATTGATGTCTCCTTTTTCTTCATTTTACTTAATTTTTCCTCTAATTTCCCTTGCATAAAAATTTGTGTCTCTTCACCTTCCCTTTCTCCTATTTTCCTTTATTTTCATAAGTAAATTCAAATTTATTGCCTCCTTGCCTTTTCCAGTGGCTTTTCTAATTGCCATATCCATTAATTAATCACAAGTGATGCCTACTAAAGTGTTTTTCCCAACAATTAGCTTGGAATATGTGTCCCATGACATTGGTCTTATTTTATTTACATGGAAAAACTAGGGGTTGTTACAAACCCCTCACCCTTGGGGGAACACTGTCCTAAGTGTTTAATGACGCTTATAACTAGCAAAACATGCTTCCCATGGAACTTTATAATACAAATCGATGTAACATTTACATCATACCAAATTGTTGAAACCATGAATGCCATACTGCTTATTGGAGCTCTATAACACAACTCTATGTAGTATTTACAACATACTACTTATTGGAGCTTTATAATATAGCTCATTGCATTATTTACAACACACGCACACACACACACACACACACACACACACACATATATATAAAACGAAAACACATATACCAAACACATCTTCTCAACCATCAAATAAGGAAGGATACAAAGTCTGCATATGATCATCCATCTCCCATGTAGCTTCATCGGGCCCAAAGTGCTTCCACTACACTTTAACTTGCTCGATTGCTTGGTTCCAAAGCATGAGTTGTTTCTGCTGCAAAATGCACTGAGGTTCTGGCTAGAATTCTCCCTCTAGTTCCACCTACAATATATACCAATCAATCACATGATCATCATCTTGCACATATCTCTTGAGCAATGAACCATGGAAAACATCATGGAATTTCATTGTTGATGACAGTGCATGTCGGTAGGCCACAGGTCCAATCCTCTCAAAGATCTCAAAAGGCCCACAATATTGAGGTGCACGCTTGTCATGTAATCCAATCCTCACTGAGATCCTCTTGGGCTTGATGTGCAAGTACACATGCTCCCTAATCTAAAACTCCTTGAATTTTCTATGTGTATCTGCATAACTCTTTTGATTGTCTTGTGTTGCCTTCAAATTCCTCTTAATAACTTGCATATTGTTGAAAAATGTAACTAGTGTCAGTCTTCATAATTATATTTGAGTCATGATGTATTATATTTATCAAAATAAAGAAAGAATTTTTATTATTAAATAAATTTACTTATTAAAGCATGGGTTTCAAGCTTGGGTCAATTATTTTTTAGGTCAAAGTCTCCGTTGAAGACTTCTAGGATTTATGACAAGTGCCCTTTTCCATGTCACATTGTAAAAGATCCTTCTTGGGATTTATTTGTCAAAGAAGAAATTTATTTTATTATAAAATAAGTCAATTATCCCTCCTCCACCAATTCGGCCTCAAACTGTGCAAGTTGGCCTAAAATGGGGAGCAGAAACACTATATAAAGGCAACAACTTGACCTCATTTGTCACTCATTCACAACAAATTTGATCAACAGCTTTTGGGGCCAAAAAAAAGTGTGAATTCCAAGGAAGAAGAAGGAAAAGGATAGAAAAGGAGAAGAAGGTCTCTCATAAGCATAAGAAGTTGAAAATTCTCTCTCTTTTTCCCACATGTGTGAAGTTGTGAAGCTGTTGGAGGGGCCGAAATTTTGTAGTTGCTGAGAGGCCGAAATTCTAAAGCTTCAAGTGAATTTGGGGGCCAAACATTTTGGGTTGATATTGCGTTGAAGTTGTTGGACAAGAAGACAATGTTGAAGTGTGCTAAAACATATTGGAAAGCAAACTTGGTGGACGAGGAAGGTCTATTGGTCTAGGGTCTTGGTCTATCTCATTTGAATTACTAAAGGAAGAGTTCTTTATTTGGTTTTTTTTTCTAGCTGTGCACCTACATTTGGTGTCCTTTCTCTTCGTTTTTTGGTTTTGGTAATTTCTTTATGAAATAAGATAAAAGAAAAACATAATAAATATAATAATAATTCAAATAAATCATAAGTAACTATCAACAAGAGAAAATCTTTCTTCCTTTTGGATTTTCTAACATGGTTTCAGAGCTAAGCTGAAGAAGAAGGAAAAAGGAAGCCTGAAGATATATTGAAGAAAATGAGATTGAAAGAAGGTCATTAAGGAAAAGGATTATATAAAAGGAGAAGTCTATTATCTACAGGAACTATGTCAAACTCAATGAAGGGAGAAAACAAATTAGAAGGATCCTCCAACTACAGAGCCTAGAAAAAGAGATAGATCCCATCCTTAAGAAGAACAAAGTTTTGGATCTAGTTCTAGGAAAAGTTAAGAAACCAACAGATGAAGCAAAGAAAGCAAAGTTCAGAGAAACTAAAATCTTGGCCATGAACTTAATAGTGGATGGATTAAAGGACAACCTCATTCCATATATATCCAACATAGATTCTGCTCAAGAAATGTATGAGGCTCTATCCAAATTATTCACAATTAAGAACATTGGTCAAATTGCAAGCCTCAAGAAAGAATTAATAACTATTAAGATGACAAAGGATGTATTTGTGGCATCCATATTTATAAGTATATCTAGAATCATAGATGAACTCCAAGCAATAAATGAAATTTTTCCATAAAAGGAGCTCGTAATCACTGCTCTTCTAGGTCTACTAAAATCTTGGAGTGCTTTTGCATCAGGAATCAGCAGTTGGAAGGATACTCCAACATTCCAACAAATGTGGAATGCAGGCAGTCAAGAAGAAGCCATAATATCGTTAGGAAGAAACAAGAAGGAGGATGAAGAAGAGAACATCTCAAATGCCTATTTTTCTCATCACAAGAATAAGGGAACCTTCAAGAAGTACAAGGGACCAAATAATAAAGTAGACCTATCAAATATTGAATACTACAATTGTCATTAAATGGGTCATTATAAAAATCAATGTCCAGAGAATCCAAGGAATGTGAAGAGAGAAAGAGGACATGTGAATATTGCCAATGAAGCTCCACCTAAGAAGAGAAACACTGAAGAATCGGAAGTCAAGGACTTATACTACTAAATCCCCTCCCTTATCCTTCTTAGTCTTCTATTTTTAAAGTTGAATTATTCTCCTTTATGTTTTGATTTATAGAGTTCATAGGCCTAACATGTCTCGTTAGAAAAATTTTGAATTATTTTGATAAGTTGTAGGTTTCCCTCAAGATTGGACTAAGAGGGAGCCTCCACCATTTTTCCAAAAGATAAAAATTTTGTACTTTGCTTCATCTTTTCATGTTTGGTTTCCTTCTCACATCAAAATTTTGTTTGTATTATGTGCTAATAACCTTTTTTATTTTCCTTGGTTAGGAAAGCCTGCTAAATACCCTAAGGTTATGGAGGAGACTTCAAAGGATAGAATTTCAGTGACAAAGGAAGCCCTTCAGGAATTTATTCCCTATAAGTTTTGTAAGGAACAACTCAAGGTATGTCATAAACATTGTTATAAAGTTCTCTTCATGTAAAAGGTACGACTATTCTTCTTTTAAAATTCCCTCTACATTACTGACATCGTCATGTCTAGGGTTTTAAATCACAAAGATTCCTTTTTGGGTGATTAATCATTGATTGAATCTACCCACCTTATATTATCATTATTGTGGAACCTTAAAAAGGTTCACTGTAAAACCCTAACCTAAGGGTGTGTCAATATTGATTATGAAACCCTAGTCTATTTAGGGTTGTTTATAAAATCTAGAAACCTATTCATTTCATGTTTAGCATTTTGGTATTGTTGTGATAGAAACCCTAGTCTTTTAGGGTTTTCTATTATTTAAGTTATGTATTGAAACCCTGGATATTTAGGGTTTGGTGAATTAAGGTTTGTGAAAAAAATCCTTGAAAGTAAGATTCTAGGAATGAAGCCATACGTATATGTTCGTATGTTTGATCGAAACTCTAGACCCATGAAAGTCATTGTGTATCTAACTTTGATGTATTAATTTTTGTATCTAGGGTTTACCTAGTGTAAAATATCATGAAATGCAAAGGCATGATTATGAAATCCTAGATATGTATATGCGATTATGCTAACCTAATTTTCTTTGCTCATGTTTTAGTTTGTAAATTCTAGGGTTTATAACAAGCCCTAGTAGATATTGATATTATAGGATATGATGATATTTTTTCCCATATGATTTAGTCTAAGGTTTGGAACAAACCATAGTAGAATTTAACATTGTTGAAACCTAAGATACTTGGTAGGAGTGTTATTAACTTACGATATCTAAGGTTTTGAGTCTCGAAGGTGGAATCTAGGATTTGCATTAAATCATGATAGAGTCTGACATGTAAATTTTGAAAATTGGTGAAACCCTAATGTTATGATTAATATCTTGATTAAATTTCTTTATGTTGTGATGATGGAATCTAGGTGATTATGAACCTAACTAGGTCTAGGTGTTTATCTAAAGTCTAAATGCTTCCATTATAGTAACATGATTTTGGTATTGTTAACTTCATGCTTCTATATGTTTGTATTTGGTTGTACTTGCCATTTAAGTTTTGTAGGTAAATAATCTTAAATATGATGAAGATGTTCATATAAGCATGATGATGATTATCAATATTAACTTGATTTTCATATGTGCCTGCTTGGCACATAATCTGATCCTCAATGAGCTCCTCTTGGCCTTGATGTGCAAGTACACATGCTCCCCAATCTGAAAATACATTAATGTTCTATGTTGATCCACATAACTATTATGCATGTCTTGTGCTACCTTCAAATTCCTCTTAATAACCTGCATCTCTCATTCCATCTTAGCCAACATATCCTGTCCAATCACAACCCTATTCAAAGGATCACTCCAATTTATTAGAGTATTACAACTCCACCCATAAAGAGCCTCAAATGGACACATCCTCAAGGATTCCTTATATGCATTATTATATGCAAACACCAGTGTAATATACTCTCCCCCATTCCGTTTTTTATGCATGAAATACATCCTCAACATATCCTCAAGAATCCTATTAACCCTCTTTGTCTATCCATTTGTTTGTGGATGATAAGTTGTACTGAAAGCTAATTTTGTCCCCAAACCTACAAACAACTCTGTCCAAAACCTGGAAGTGAACTTGGCATCTCTATCTAAAATAATCTTATTGGGAACACCATGCAACCTCACTATCTCCCTGATGAATATATGAGCTACCTCACTAGCTAAATTTGTAGACTTCACTGCAATGAAGTGAGCTACCTTGCCCAACTTTTCAACCACAACCATGATGGAAACATGATGTCTCAATGTCCTCAGAAAAACTGTAATTAAGTCCATGGAAATGACCTTCCAATTACATTCTGGAATCATAATAGGTTGTAACAAACTAGCTGGATGCTTACACTCTGCTTTCACCTGCTGATAGTCCAAATATGTTGCAACAAACTCAGCCACCTCTTTCTTCAAGTTCGGCCAATGATAGAAATTCTTGATTGTTTTCAAAGTCTTTTGATATCCCAGGTGACCTGAATATGGCTAGACATGAAACTCCCTCAAGATAAGCTTCTTGATCTCATTTACATCTGGAACGTAAATCATGTTCCTAAATCTAACCAAGCCATCTGTCGTGAGGTGATAATCGTCATCCATATCACCTTCACCCTGCGGAAACCTCTACTTCAACTATTCTTACCTCTCATCATGTTTCCTTGCCTGCAAGATATGCTCCTGCAAATATGTCCCATATGAACTCACAACTAAAATGTGATTCACTTGCATTCTCCTATTGAGAGCATCTGTAACCCAGTTCTCCTTTCCCTTGATGTACTTGATCTCAAATTCAAACTCATTGAGGGTATCCAACCATCTAGCTTGCCTAGCATTCAGATTGGGTTGGTAAAATAAGTACCTCAACCCACTATGATCATTCATGAAGATGAATCTCTTGCCAAGAAGATAATGTCTCCACATCTTCAATGCAAGAACGATAGTTTCTAACTCATGATCATGAGTCACATAGTTCCACTTGCGGTGATTTATTCTCTTTCACTCATAGCATGCCACCTACCCTTCCTGCATCACGACTCCACCAAGTGCTTCCTTACATGGATCTGTACAAACTACAAACTCATTATCACTATCTGTAATCTTCAATACTTGAGCATTTGTAAGCAAATGCTTCAACTGCTCAAAACGAGTTGCACACTCCTCAATCCATTCAAATTTCTTCCCTTTCCTCCACAAGGATGTAATAGGATAGAAAATATATGAGAAGTTCTTGATGAACCACCTATAATCACCTGTTAGTCCCATAAATGATCTGAACTCATCCACATTTATAGGGGTTGGCCACTCCATGACAACTTTGATCGTTTTCAAGTCCACTAATATCCCCTCTTTGGAAACAACATGTCCCAAGTAATGAATCTAAGATTGAATGAAACTGCACTTGTTGAGCTTGGCATACAATTGGTGCTATCTCAAAATCTCAACACTAGTGTCAGGAGCTCTACATGTTCTTCCTCATTCTTGGATTATATCAATATATCATCAATAAGCACTATCACAAACTTGTCTAGATAAGTATGCAACACATTGTTCATCAAGCACATGAAAGCGGCTGGAGCATTAGTAAGACAAAATGTAATCACCGCAAACTCATAATTTCCATACCTTGTACAAAATGTGGTCTTGTAAATTTCTTCTTCTTTGATGCACACCTGATGATATCCTGATCTCAAATTAGTCTTTGAGAATATTGTTGCTTCCTTCAACTAATTAAACAAAGCATCAACCCGCGAGAATGGATACATGTTCTTGATAGTCACCTTATTCAATTGTCGGTCATCAATGCACAATCTAAGAGTATCATCCTTCTTCTTTAAAAACAACATTGATGAACCCCAAGGAGATACACTTGGAATTATGTATCACTTATCAAGCACTTCCTTAAGTTGCAACTTCAATTCCACCGACTCTGGAGTGCTCATCATGTGCTGTGCCTTAGATGTTGGTGTTGCTCCTGACATCAACTCAATAGAAAAGTGCATCTCTCTATAAGGAGGCAACTCTGAAATATATGTAGGAAACACATCCTAAAATTGTTGCAAAGCAAGATACCTCTTCTGGACTTCATCATCCTCAACTTCCTTCCCTGTGTCACTAGAAATATGAACTGCAAACAATAAACATCCTTTCTAGAAAATGTGCTTTGTGTGCATAGCTATAACTTTTCTCATCGATGTTAGCTTCTTCTTTCCCTGCAATGCTTTCCTTTCCCTGTCATCATCCAAGCACTTAATATCCTTGTCATAACATTCCACTTTAGTCCTATGAATGTCAACCAATCCATGCCCTATTATAAATTAAATAATAGAGAAATCGAACACATAAAATATTTTGGAAACAAAAACACAAAAAATCATAAAACAAGAGAGACATAGATATACATGGTTCACGTAATTTGGGATACTTCCATGGAGAAACAACCAAGCCTTCCTTTTATATTATTGTGCAAAATGAAGAGATACAACCTACGTCAAATCTAATGTAATTTCCTCTTCACTCTCACATAATATCCTCTCTCTTTCTCTCATTTTGGTCGTTACTATATAACCTGCTCATCTCTTTATTATTTCCCAACTCATCCATAAACATTTGTAACCAAATCATTTCTTAACTAGCCTTTGTATCAACAACATACTTTGCTTCTGATGTTGAAAGTGCAACAATGTTTTGCAATTTTGAAACCCAAATGATAGTTGTTCCACCTATAATATACACATACCTTGTGGTTCTCCTCATGTTATCTCTATCACCTACCATATATGCATCAACATATCCCTGTAAAATAATGTTTGAGCCTCCAAAGCATAACACTTGATTTGTGGTACCTCTCAAATACCTGAGAATCCACTTTGTTGTCATCCAATGATATTTTCTTGGACTGTTCATATACCTGCTCACAAATTCCTCTACATGTGCAATATCTGACCTTGTGCACGCCATTGCATACATTAAGCTTCCAACTATTGATTGGTATGGAACTTTAGGCATATAATCAATCTCTTCATGGGTCTTGGGACACATCTCCTTAATTAGTTTGAAATGGCTAGCTAAAAGTGTATAAACCGGTTTTTCGTTCTACATATTAAATATTTCCAACAGCTTTTCTATGTACTCACTTTGAGACAATGTCAATTTGTGATTTTTCATGTCTCTAGTTATTCTCATACTAAGGATTTTCTTGGTAGCACCCAAATCCTTCAGTGCAAATGAATTACCCAATTTTCCTTTGAGCGCATGTATTTCCTGCATGTTAGACCCTGCAACAAGTATGTCATCTACATACAGTAGTAATATAATATAGTTGCCATCATTTTGCTTTTTAAGAGAAACACAATGGTCAGAGTGACATTTAGTATAACCTTGTTTAGACATAAACCTGTTAAATTTTAGATACCACTGCCTTAGAGCATGTTTTAATCCATACAAGCTCTTCATCAATTTGCACACTAATTTGTCCTTCCATTTGACCTCATACCCCTGTGGTTGTTTCATAAAGATCTCTTCCTCCAAATCCCCATGGAGAAAGGTTATCTTTACATCTAATTGTTCAAGATGCAAATATTCTACTACCACTAGGCTTAAAATAGTTCTAATTGAAGTCATTTTAACAACAAGAGAAAATATTTCTTCAAATTCTATACCTTGTTTTGTGCAAACACCTTCACCACAAGTCTAGCCTTATACCTATGCTTTCCTTCATCTTCTTCCTTCAACCTGTAAAGCCATTTATTATGCAATGTTGTTTTACCTGTAGGAAACCTGACTAAGTCCCAAGTCTGGTTATGTACCAATGAGAACATCTCTTCTTTCATGGCTTGCTCTCACTTCTTCCTAGTTTCTACCTACATTACTTCTTCATATCCTTCTAGTTCACCAGAATTACTCAACAACACATAATATAATGAAGGAGAATATTGTTTAGGGGGTCTACTTTGTTAGAAAATCGTAAAGGCATAAATATTTTCATTATATAGATAACTACTTGTGATTCTTTGATCTTTATGTTCTTTTATCTTTTAGTTCATCAAGAAATTACCAAAAAAATTGTAGAAAGATCACAGACACCATATATAGGTAGACAGCCAAGGAAAAACACTTATCTAGGGGAAAACCCAGTTAACAACTCTTCCTTAATAACTTCTTGAGATAATCCAAGACTCTTGACCTAGACCTAGACTTCCTCCACACCAAATCGGCCCTTTCTTCCATCTTGCAGATGATAACCCTTCAATAGCAACTTTGACCTAGCAACAAAAACTTCGACCCAACAACTGGCAACAGCAACAACAACAACAACTTCGACTTGACAAAAGAGACGTCAATCTCCTAGAGGAATCCACACGAGAGAGCGAGAGAGAGTCCAAAATTTTGATTTTCTCTTTTTCTTCCTCTTTTTCCAACTTCACACTCCTTTAGCCCTCCTTCCTTACTTCGCACTTTTCCAACTCTTTCTTATGGATATCAAACTTGTGTGTGAGAGAATGAATGCTCCAAACGAAATCGAACTGCTCCAATATATAGGCTCATGGTGAGGTCAAATTATTTAGTTTGAGTTCGACCTAATATTCTTAAGACCAACTTAGTGTGGAGGTGACATATAGCTTATTTGAATCAGTATTAATTCTATTTACATGATTCAAAAACCCAAAAAGGGTCTCTTTTAAT
>APFE031736800.1:82219-110949 GCA_000404065.3 Pinus taeda
ATAACAACCTTAATTATAAGTACGACTTCAATATTTCTTCCAGAGGTATGACATACCCTACTACAATATATTGTAAACCCTAGAAGCATTTCAAATAAAAATAGTAATGCATCCAACAACTTTAGAACTCATATGTTAGACTTCCACTAGGATTTAATGCAAGATCCTAGATTTCATACATGAACCATTAAGCTTCAACAATCAAAACCAACCACAGCTCAAATTCATATTTCAATAATCTTTCATAAATCTCAGATTATCACATTGCCATCATATATTAGATATTTTAACTTCTATTAAGGCTTAGTTACAAAACCTTAGAATTCACAAAAACTATCATCCTAGAGAATCAAATTTTGACTACGGCTTAGTTCCAAACCTTAGGTCTTATGACCATAAATGATTAGGTCAACACATATATCTAGGATTCCATCATGCATAAGTATATCATAAAATGTGTTAGTCAAACCTAAATATACAAATATTAATATGTGAAATTTATGCATATAACAAACTTTATCAGACTAGGGTTTTGATCAAACAAACACACATATATCGAGGATTTCATTTTTAAGAAATTATAAGGGCATTTCTTATACATCCTACCAAACCCTAATGATCTACATAACATAGAAAACCCTGATACTTCAAACATTTGAGATTTCGGACATCACCATTCAACCCTAACAAGTTATGGTTTTTCATAACCATACCAAAGCCCAAACATGACATCATCAAAGCATAAAAATTTTTCTTTAGAATTCATCAAGAACCTTAAATAGGCTAGGGTTTAATACATTATCATAGACATACCCTTAAGTTAGGGTTTTAAAAAGAACCTTTCTAGAGTTCCACGAGAATAATCAAAGATATGAGGAGGGTAGATTTACCTAATGATGAATCACCCAATCAAGAATCTTTATGATTCAAGAGAACTTAACACAATTATTTTAGTAATGTAGAATAGTTTATCAAGAATGAATATCAAGAAGAGAGAAAAATAAATTAGTCTAAGGCGTACCTTTTATTTCATAACAAATATTGTAACTCCAATGCTTTGTCTTTGTGAGGCCTTCTTTCATAATCCTTGAGTATTCAACAAGCTTTTCCTAAACAAGGAAAAATATGAATAGAAATGTGATTAGTATTTAATGCAAACAAACCTAGATAAGAAAGGTAAACTAAAAAAGAAAAGGTAAGGAATAAGATACTTATCTTTGGAAGTTGGTGAGGGCTCCCTCCAAGCTCGAGGGATACTTATAACCTTATAAAAACAATTCAAAAATGTTTTTCCAAAATATGTTAAACCTACAAATACTAGAAATCAAAAATGAAACAACTAAAGCTTATATTAAAGGACTTGGTAGTGTAAGTCCCTTATATCTAGTTCTTCGGCTTTATTCTTCTTTGGAGATACTTCTTCAGTAACATTAGCTTGGCCCATGTTCCTTTTCTTATTCTTTGTATTGTCATGATAGTCACTTTTATAGTGACCCATTTTATGACATTGGTAGCTATCTATTTTGGACATATCTATCTTCCTTCTTGGCCATTTTGACTTCTTGAAGTTTCCCTTCTTGTGAGAACAAGAGTATGCATTTGAAACTTTCTCTTCTTCATTGTTGGATACTAATGATATTCTCATCTCTTCTTGGCTACAGGCATTCCATAATTGTTCAAATGATGGATTTTCTTTCCAATCGTTGAATCCTAAAGCAAAAGCACTCCATGCAGGTGGAAGTCCCAATAATGCAGTAATCATTAGCTCTTTTTCTGGTACAATCTCATCTATGGATATAAGTTCATCTCTAATTCTAGCTATCCTTACAAATAAGGAAGCCATAGTGTCATATTTTGTCATTTTTGTGGTCCTTAATTCATTCTTAAGACTTGCTACTTGACCGATGTTCTTGATAGTGAACAATTTTGATAAGGCTTCATACATTTCTTGAGCATGGTCTATGTTGGAAATGTATGGGACAAGATTGTCCTTTATACTTTCTACTATTAGTGTCATAGCCAATATTTCTGACTCTCTAAAATTTACTTTATCTAAATCAATATATCCTTTGGTAGGTTTCCTCACTTTTCCTTTGACCAAATCCAAGACTTTGTTCCTTTCAAGAATGAGGTCAATTATCTTCTTCCATTACCTGTAATTTGATGCTCCTTCTAATTTTTTCTCTCCCTTTATTGCGTTATACATTATCCTTGAAGGTAGTAAGGTTATTTTCTTATAACATCTCCTTATATGATCGTTTTCTCAACCTTTTGAGGTTTCTTTGACTCCTTTCAATAGATTCTCAAACTTCCTTTTTCTTTCTTCACCTTAGCTCTGACACAATGTTAGAAAATAAGAAGGATAGAATATTTTCTTTATATAGATAATTACTTGTGATTATTTTATCTTTATGTTCTTCTTTGATCTTTTATTCATCAATATATTACCAAAACAATAGCACAAATATCACAAACACCAGATATAGGCAAACAACCATGGCAAAACCCCTATCTAGGAGGAAACCCAGTTAACAACTCTTCCTTAATAACTTCTTGAGATAATCCAAGACTCTTGACCTAGACCAAGACTTCCTCCACACCAGGTCATCCATTTCTTCCTTCTTCTAGATGATAACCCTTCAATAACAACTTCGACCTAGTCGTAGCTTTGACCCAGTAACTGGCATCAATAGCTACAACAACAATTTCAACTTGATAAAAGAGACTTTGATATCCTAGAGGAATCCACACGGGGGAGAGAGAGATAGCCCAAATTTTCAATTTTCTCTTTTTCTTCCTCTTTTTCCAACTTCGCACTCCTAATAATAATAATAATAATATCTTTTTCATTCCTTTGATAAATAAATATTATGACTCAAATGCATTTTATGAAGACCGAACCTAGTTACATTCTTAAACATACTTAACCTGGTATATCTTCTCACAACACTAGCAGGAGTATGAGGTGCATGTTGTTGTTGTTGTTGTTGTTGATCATTATGATTTCCTTGCAACTTTGAATTTACTTTTTCTGTAATCTCATCAAGCATCTTGTACTATGTGTTTTCTTTTTCTGGTTTCTTTCCCCACAATTGATCTTTGTGCAAAAACACTTTCATTGAATACCACATCTCTACTCCTATTGATTTTATGGTTCTCGTAACCATATAAGTGATAACCAAAAACATTAACACCATATCCAATGAAGGTACACTTCTTTGATCTTGCCTCAAGCTTTGTTCTATTTTCTTTATTAATGTGGACAAATGCTTCACAACTGAAAGTCTTTAGAAATGAGTAGTTTACCCTTTTACCTGTCCAATCCTCCTCTGGAATGCCACCATCCAAGGAAATTAAAGGCCCTTTGTTTATTAGATAAACAACAGTATCGACAACATCTACCTAAAATTGCAAGGGGAAGCTTGCATGCAATCTCATGCACCTTGCACGCTCCATGACAGTCTTGTTCATCCTTTCTGACACACCATTTTCTTATGGTGTTCCTAGAACTTTCTTCTCTCTATGAATTCCATGCTTTCAAAAGTGATTATTAAAATCCTTGCTGCAATATTCACCTCCATTATCTAATCTAAGACACTTCAACTTCTTTCCTATCTCATTCTCAACCAAAGATTTCCATTTCTTAAAAGTATCAAAGACATCTAATTTATTTTGAATACAATATACACAAATTTTCCTAGTTGCATCATCAATAAAAGTAACATAATAGTGAGAGCCACCGAGATATGTTACCTGAGAAGGTCCCCATATATTTGTATGCACAATCTCTAACATGCTTCAAACCTGGCAACAAATTCCTAGAGTGAAGAATTTGCATCCCCTTGTTAATCATGTGCCCAAGCCTATGATGCCATAGTGTCATATTTGTTGTTGTGGAGGTTAAAGAATTAACAAAATTAGAAATATCATTGCATAAATACAATGTACCAACCTTTTCTCCTTTTTCTATTACCAAGGCTCCTTTAGTGACCTTCTAGGTTTTGTTTGTAAATGTAGTTACACAACCTTCACCTCCCAATTGCCCTACTGAAATTAAATTTTTCTTTAGATCTATAACATTCCTTACCTTCTTTAATATCCATTTTGTTGCTTTATAAGAGCCTTACCCATTCCAATGATTTAACAGGGTTTATCATCACCCAACTAACCTGTTCAAAATCTCCTTCAACATAGTCATGAAAATTTTTCCTAGCAAGTGTGGCATGGAATGATGCCCCTGAATCTCCCACCCAGGAATCAATAATATTTTCTAAAGAAATAATTAAAGCATCTTGCAACACATCACCTATTACATTTGCTTCATGATTGTTTTCTTCAAGTGTTCTTTCTTCCCACATTTCCAATACACTATACCCAATTTAGATTTGGATTTTCCTTTCCTTGACTTATTGCGATGTCTCAGGCTCTTTCCTCTATCTAGATTTCTTGCCCTAGTCTCTCCAGTCAAATCATTACCTGTTGTCTCACCTAAGCTTTTCTGTCGCATTTCCTCACTAAGGATATCACCAGCAACATCATCAAACTTTAAACTACCAGATAGAAAGATAGAATTATTGATGGCCATACTAGGCCATTCCAAATTTATGGCAATGAGCATAGAAATAATAAAGCCCTAACTTCATCTCAAAATTTACCCCTCTAGAATTTAACTGACTAGTAACAGTGTTAAATTCATTTAAATGATTAGAAACAAATCCACCTTCTCACATCTTCATATTAGATAAACACTTCATAATAAATACCTTGTTTGAAGCTGAGGTTTTTTTATATAGTTTACCCAATTTCGTAATTAGACCCTCTATTGTCATTTCCTTTTAAATGTTGAAGGCCACCGATGCTGCCAAACATATTCGTATTGTTCCTAGTGCCTTTATATCAATAATCTCCAATTCTTCGTTCATCGTACTTGTCGGCTTCTTTTATTTTCTGCGCAATGGTAGGTAAATATCTTTCTAATACAAATAATCCTCCATACGCATCTTCCATAGCTGGTAGTTTTTGTCGTTGAATTTCTCAACCCTAAACCTACCATATTTCACCATTTTTTCCACTCGAACCATGAACCCTTCTTTCCTATGATTTTATCAGCCAAATAGACCTTCGTCTCTGATATCAATAGTTAGAAATTAAATAATAGGGCAATGGAACACATAAAATATTGTGGAAACACAAACACAAAAAAGCATAAAACAAGAGAGACAGAGATATATGTGGTTCATCCAATTTGGGCTACGTCCATGGAGAAACAACCAGGCCTTCCTTTTACATTATCCAGCAAAATGAAGAGATGCAACTTACAACAAATCCATTGGAATTTCCTCTTCGTTGTCACACAATTTCCTCTCTCTTTCTCGAACAAAACAATAATACACAGCCACAATACAATTCCCTCATATAAACTAAAGGTTTCCTTTTAGGGAAAAAAAAAAAAAACTAAATTAACATAACTTCTAAAGTTAGATATTTCACCTAATGAACAGCCCAAATTGACTACAAAAATATAAAATTTTATAAGGAAATTTTTCATTTATTTTTTGCTTCAGGGGACTAGCATCCAACCACGGTTGAAACAAAAAACCTTTGGACAATCAAGAAGATAATTAAGCTCTACACCCAACATGCCCAAAAGCATACTATATGAACCCAAAGGAAGCACATTCAAATGTGCTAATGTAGGCATACCATTCATCTCAAATGCATAAGATCTCACCCAATGATGAACTCTTCTCTTGGTTCCTATAACCAACTACATTAACCAAGTTTCTACATGCACATATTTATTCAAGAAACACTTATCCACTAGGTTAGGACTGATCTAACTATAATTAGATACGAGATCAATCAAAGTAGAAACAATTTTATCACAAATATTGTCTTCCATCTCAATAATGGATATCTAATGATCATCCTACATGTTATCCACTATTACATAAATTCGAGAAATACTCTGACCAACATCCCCAACTATTTGTGCCTCCTAAGCACAATAAATCTGAGGTCTTCCACCTTGGTTTGATGGAAAATCTCCCCTATGATTCTCTACACTAGAAGTACAACATTGTAAAGGCTTCTTGCCATCACCTTGTTCTGCTCATTAGGCTAAGACCCATGTCCTCTATCAATTGCATTGAACTTCTTATAAGGTGCTACATTCTCCTTATCACCTACATCCTGAGGCCTTCCTCACTTCTTAGCCAACTTTCCTTTAGTCTTCTCATTACCTTTCCAATCCCACTTAGACTCAAAATTATGCTTAGATTGCTCATATAATGCTTCATCTTCCCAATGACTTCCTCCAATGGCCGAGGCTCGTCATACTCAATCTGATTTGTAAATTATAAATCCAATCCACTAATGAACCTTTGGACCTTTGTCTTCTCACCCTTGAGGGAGGGCACATATCTCAACAGCTCCAGAAACTTGGTCATGTACTCTTCATATGTCATAGAACTCATCTTCAACTCATAGAATTCTTTGGCCTTTCTATCATAACTCTCGAGCAAGTATTTCTTCCAGAAGAGTTTTAAACTCATGCCAACTAAGATCCTATATCATGATGCCTCTGACACGCTTCACATCTTCCCACCAGATGTTTTCTCTTCCCTTGAGACTGAAAATAGCTATCTTGGCTTTCATATTCTTTGAATAATTAAGAATTCTGAAGAACTTCTTCATCCCAAGTAGCCATGCTTCTGCATCTTCTAGTTTCTCCACATCCCCATCAAAAGTAGTAGGCTTGGCCTTTTTGAACTCCTATGGAAAATATTGCTTCTCACTCCTACTATAAGGGTGTTGGCAGTAATGATGATGATGTCTCTCATAACCAAAACTAGAATAGAATCTATGAGTGTTATCCCTCCTGTCAAGTGTATCCAAATATTTTCCATCTCTGATTGTGTCATCCCTACCCAACTTGTATCCTGATTGAGACATGTTTCCATATGCCCCATTAGTATTTTCCTCCTGTTCATGATTGGTCCTTAGTTGCCCCTACTTCTGCAAATATGAAAGGCTCCGAAGGATGACTGCATTGACCTCTTCTTTCTTTTCCTGAGCTTTAACAAGCCTTTCCTATGCCTCAACCAAGATACTATTATCTGTCTTGCAACTTATGATCTCTACCTTGAAACTTCTCAGTGTAATCGCTAAATCAGGAGAGTGCTCTTCTCCTTTTTGTTCAACTAACCCGATCCATTCTATTGAATTCACATCATGCCTGTAAGGGGAGTCATGTGAATTGTAGTCCACCATTTTGCTGTTCATCGCCAATTTTCTATCTTCTGCAAACATGTCATGTTAGATAAACCATATATAGACATAATCAAAATCATACCTTAGTGAAGTTCAATGGAGGATATCTCGTCTATGCAATCAATCCATATTAGCACAATATATATATATATATATATATAATATATATATATATATAAATATATATATATATATATATATATATATATATATATATATATATAATATCTATAATGATGCCAACCATATCAACATCTCAACATCATGCAATGATGGCACAAAACTGCAATAATAACCTTCACCATCCATGTCTAACCTACTATGAACGCATAACCATAGCCATCACAATGCATGCACAACAAACACATTTACAACTAACATGCTTGCATAACAATATACATTTTCCCATCTAGTCCAAGTGTTTGAAACTGGAAGCTCTGATACCACCCATTTACGCCTCCTCCAACATCTTTCCTAAGTATTTTACAAGCTCCCTAGGGTAAACATGAGATGAGTGTCATTATGATATGACTCAACCTCCAAGTTCCAATTATGGAAGTGGGGCCTACAAACTATCCAAAAAACGACATCCCACAGGGACTACAGACCACTCAGGAGCCTACAACCACCCTAGGTGATCAATCCCTAAGATGGAACTTCTTTTCACTAGGCGTATCCTCCAGCCACACCCATAATACTACATGCATGTGATTATGAGGCTCCAACCACACCCATAATCTTGTCTGCATGCGGTTATGACCCAAATTTCTCAGTTAAGTACATGTGGGCATGATATCTATGCCACTTTTTCAGGAAAGCCTCTAGAACACTACCTAGAACTGCATGTAACTTTCCGGAATCATGATTAAGATGACAACAATACCAAACGTTCAAACTTGAACAAGATATTGACCAGGACATACCTAGTACACAATATACATTTCATCAAACATATTGTAAACATGAAAGCTATAGGTCATGAATGCATATCTGATCATAAAATTTTGAATTTCATCTGAGAATCACCAAGAAGGATCCAATCCCTCTGTAACTAGCTATAACAACACTCGTTCTTCCATGCATTCATCAACCATACAGTACTTAACAAATCATGAACAAGAGCCATAGATTGATCACATCATATAATCAGGTATATAACCAGAATAGAGACCATAACAAATCATACATAATATACACATGACAACTAGTACAAGTGCTCACAGATCACAATGGAAAAATATCCCATATTAACATATGAAAATTCCAAGCAAGTTGGGGACTTCCACATACCACCCAACGATAGATTAGGTTGAACCAAATCTCTCTTTCATCAAATAACCCTTACACTATATTCCAAGCATGAATGTGGGATCACATGGGTTAAACCAAAACAAAACCAACCAAGGATTCTAGAGGCCAAACCACCTCAAACCTTAAGCACATTGATCCCACCTATACAATCCAGAACATGCTAACATCAACCAGATTGGTCTCAACCCAAGCTATCCAGGGCTCCAGGAAATAGTAACTCAACCCGCAACCTCTATCGAACTTGAGGTGTTCCAGGCCTCCAAGGCCTAGTAACTCAACCCACAAACTTCAGGGAAACCCAAGTTGTTCCAAGGCTCGAGAGCATTTATTCCAACACACAACCATAGGAAACCAAGAATTAATTAGAAAATCCAAGAATGAGTAACCCACTACACCATGGCTATCTAGGAAATAGAAAGGAAAGGATGAAACCATTGTCACTCCAAGAAAATCTCCATGTCAATGACAACACATAACCAAGGAACCACATGCATATACTATGCATCCAAAAATTAGTAAGTAAATAGCACATGCAACATGTTACCTGCAAAGTATCCATTTTGTAGTTGTTGATCCAACTGTCCCCTTGTGCTCCCTTTCTTTCCTTTTCTTTATTTCTCCAATCCAAGTGAATTCTAGAGTGTTCCAAGCTTGATCCAAGAGTTCTCTGAGTGTCCAAGAGTGTATGAGAGAGAGAAATGAATGGAGAGAACCAAAACTGAACTGACAAGAGCTGTGAACTGATTCTTTGATGCCTTTTTATTATTGATGTCTCATTTTTTTTCATTTTCCTTCATTTTTCCTCTAATTTCCCTTGCATGCAAATTTGTCTCTTTACCTTCCTTTTCTCCTATTTTCCTTTATTTTCATAATTAAATGCCAATTATTGCCTCTTTGCCTTTTCCAATGCCTTTGCAAATTTTCATAGACATTAATTAATCACAAGTGATGCCCACTAAAGTGTTTTTCCCAAAATTCAACTTGGAATACGTGTCCCATGACCTTAGTCTTATTTTATTTACATGGAAAATGAACCATGGATTGTTACACCCACATTATGGCCATAGTGGCCCTCTCCCTTAAGTCAGATATTCCAGTGGGCTCATTGATGGTACGAAGCCTCCTTTCCAGGTCAATTCCATGTGCAAACTAAAACTTGTGTACAACAACAACTCCCATCCAATGCACCACTAAGTAATCCTCCTTTGTAACCCAAAAAATTTGTGCAACCTAAACCAAATCCAAACAAGAAGGTTGCACAACAAGTTGAAGCACTTGTCTTTCCCACTTACTCCCCCATTGAAATAATGACATATATTTGAGATTAGGAATAGGAGTGAATTTAGGAATTTGCCTACTACCACAAAGCATGAAAAAGAGAATTCACCTTAGGAAGAATCCCCAATCCAGAGATATATTTTAGTACCTTGAGGATTGCATACATCAATGGCAAGTTCTATTGTTGATGACATTGGGAATACAACACATTTATTTGTACCTAGCAATATGTACTAAGGTACCTTGACACTCATTGACATCAATGGTGAGTTGTCTCACATTTCTTAACAACATAGATTAATGGTCGATAATCCAATGATCTATTTCCATGCTTGAATTCAGCACATTCATTCGCATGAAAGAGTTGTACCACATGTTTGGTTTCAATAAATATTTTTTGAATACCTCAACAATAGTTGTAGCCTTTTATTTTTGCAAATAAAATGAAGCAGACATTTGTACAACAAGGTGTTGGCCACCCAACAAACTCGCCTCTCATTTTTTTAAATAAAATGGGCCCCTCCTTTGATTTTCTTGTTTGGTTTCAATTTTGATACCTTACTTTGAACTAAATTGATGATTATGGTTTTAAAGCAAATATTTTATTATGTACTTTGATATCGTTTTATTTTCATTGGCATATGGTTTGACAAATATTTTTAAAGAACTAGAAGGCACATCTCAAACCATATTGACAATAGTCGATGGTTGTTGTTACTTCATAGAGGATGCTTATTCATTTTTGTGAATTTATATATATCTCATATCTTTTGAGAAATCTCATAATTCCGTAGACCTATTCATTCAAGCCTACATGTGAACATTGTGTTTTCATTGTGTTTTCGCCTATCTCCTTGCCTTCACTATAATTTAAAGTTGCACTCAAACTCATGTTGCTTTTGTTATATAATTCATGGACTATGAACGTTTTGGTTGTTTTTGGACCTTTTTATGACATATGACTTATGTACTTAAATTTTACAATGGTTCATACTCCTTGATGTGTAAAATGATGTGGCTCAATAACCTTATAATATTGCTCGTCATTATTAAACTTTGTGATCTATCTTGGTTGTTATGACTTAAACACATCAAATTTAACAATATTTACTATGGTTATGTGCACAATTAAACTGTGGTAAGGAAGGATCTCGATATATCCTGAAATGAAATAATACTTTACAGCAAAGGTGCATCCAATGGAATTCTATGAATAAATAATATGTTTTTATGATCACTTGGATTAACTTATCCAAACTTGCAAATGTAACTCTCGACGCCTAGTTACACCATTCATTGTTGTCATGTCTCGAGATTTGTGGTTACATTATTGGAATGACTATTATCATTATTGTTAGGTACATCTGCTACTCCGCGCCAGCTACACAATTCATAGCATAGGGTTTCCATTCTTGTATTCCTTTCATTCCCATTTCGAGTTTTTTCCTTGCATGCATTGTGCTTAGGGTTTGTTTTGTAGAACTCTATTTGTCTTATTTCTATAAAGTCTCCGCCCAATTTTCTCATTTCTCACTGTAATTTTTAGGGTTTGAAACTCTATCTGGCTCGTTTTGCATCCTTTCAAAATAGAATCATAGTTGGGTTTTATTAGGTATTATGCAATGCCTCATGTGGTTCAAATGAATTTGATTGGGGGGTGAAATAATTGAAGCATATGAGGAGTATCTGACTCTGTTTCAGGAGGTTGGTTGGTGGGATTTTTTTTAATGCTTCCAGGGTTTTAATGATGAAGCGGTAAAGGATTTTGCCTCCATTTTTAACGGCAAAAAAAAGCAAGGTTGATGATGTAGATATTCAGGTAGATGTTGACTTCATTGTAGAAGTGACTTATCTCTCCACAAAATGTGAGAATTTGTCAAAAAATTGTGTTGAGCATAATGTGTCATGGAAAAAAATTCTTCCAAAAATTGTGCATATAATGTTAAAGGTATGCAAGTCATATTTCTCAGAACCAAATGGAAATATTGGTTATATTTGTTTTGACTCTTTATCACTTGTGAAGGTAGACATCGGTTTGTCTTTATGTACCACATATGCTTGCTAATGGTATTTTTATGTTACAAGCTTAATACCCTATTCTATTTAACATAAAATCCTCACCAACATGACTAAGGCATACCAAGTTGAACACAAAAATATCGATTGGTCTCTTTTTCACCATGGTTTGATTTTCATTTTGGTGAAATATGAGTTGGCCAAGGCTGATGATACATGGATGCATTACTTCTTCGCAATGGATTTGATAAACCCCTTATTCTTGAGCAACCAGAAGTTACCCCTAGGATTTCACCCAATCTTCAACCAGCCAGTTCAGTTCCATCTGAATCTCATAGTATTGATAATTTCATCCTTGAAAATCCATGACATTTTGATGAGCCAGAATTGTTTGATGGTACTATGGTTAAAACTCCTAAAATGGTGCATGTTCATATCACACATAGTATGACACAAAAACATGAGTTTCACAACATTGAATTAGATCCTAAATTTAGGGATGATGTTGAACTAGATTTCTCAGACCATAATCTTCATTCTGGATCTGCACAAGAAAAGAAAATTAGTTTATCAAACCCTAATCCTCAGTCGTGGGTGGAGAGTAAACAATTAGAAAGAAATATATCCAAGGTAAGGTGCAACAGGGGTAAAAATGTCTCTGTCAAGGAATTTTATCATGATATGGAATGTCTTATCGAGCCTCTGCCAAAGAAAAATAAACCTTAGTCAGGTGATAATTTTGGTTTCATCGATAATGGTAATTACACTCATGATGGTGATAGTAGCTCAAATAAACATTCTCAGAGCAACATTGACTCTGATAAATATATAGATGACATATATTAGCATCAAAAATATCTGGTTATGGTCCCGAGCCTTGAGCACTAGATTAACCAGCTTATAGAGGAGAAAAATCAGCTCATAACGCTTAATCAACTTAGGAATAATCAAAATGATCAGAAGTATATAGGGCCTAAGAAGAAAAAATAGTCAATGGATACACACATAATTATGAAATCACCTAATCTCAAAGTGGTCATTACTCTAGATACACATGATTCAAACTATGCTAAATAAAGGTTTTCTTAGTAGTCTATTTTTCAGGATAAGATATTTTGGAGGTCTGTTTTATATTTGGTTCAGTTTGCTAATTATAAAAGGCTGCTATAGAATCAATGATTCTGTAGTAGCCTTATTTTGATAACAAATGTTGATTATTAATACTACCTTCTTAATTTGTAAACATGTTCTTCTCTTTCACAGGATGTTGGTCTCAATTTGCATGAAAATATGTTACTTTGTATATGATGTAGTTGGTATAAATCTTGCGTGGATACCATGTTAGTTAAACATGTTAGTTGTTGTCAAACAATCATGATTCAACTGAAATCTCATGATAGTGAATCATATTATTAAAAGATTACTTTGATTTTAAAGACTTAGTTTAGAATGTTGTGGGGTTTATCATTGTGTATATAAATCCTCAATTTTGAGAGTAAAAGGAAGGGAAAATGCTAGAAAATATTGTGGTGACTACGGAACTTATTAGATCCTAATATTTGTAAGTTTTTCAGTTTGAACTATTTCAACTATTCTATGCTTATATACATATGATACTTTAATTTCCATGGTTGCCTTGATGTACATCTTCTAAATTTTCTATAACTTTGTGTTGGAAATATTCTAAAGAAATAGCGTAGTTTTTTTTTTTTTTCTTTGACCTGGATCTATGAATAAACAGTGATAGCATTACATGTTTCCCTTTATTATGTTATTTATTTTCTTATAAACTTATTTGATCTAATTATCCCTCCAAGATTTGTGTCTTAAGGGATAATTATGATTTGAACATTGCTCAAGTCTAAGTTTTTGTGAACTGTTTCTAGATTCAGACTGTTCGAGAACATTGTTTTCACATGAGTTGAATTAATACACATGTTGTAACAATTTTTGGGTTAGCATAGTCTTTCATCGTTTTTATACTGAACTATTTTGGGAATGAAGTGTTGAAGGATTATTTGTCTTATAGGAATTGTTATGGTTGACTAGTTTTTTTTCACCTCAGTTGAGAATAATATTTAGATAGTGTTAGATAGTTCTTAGTTATATAAATTCCTGTTAATTCTTCATGTAAAACATTAAAACAAATCCAAATTGTTTTGTTTTTGTTTGAAAGACCAGAGGCACACATTATAGTGTTTTTATGTCTTTTACATATCGCATTAAGTGTTATCGAAATTTTAAATTATAATTGCATATATAATTTAAAATTAATTATACGTTTTGCATTAGGCATATAAAGTAGAAATATCATAGTTAATTATGTATTGTTTCGACCAGTTACAAAAGGTTTTGTTCCTTCTCTTTTTGTACTATATTTCTTGTATAACTTGTACATTATTCGTTGTATATTAAATATCTAATCATTAATTATCATATCATATTTTACTAGTTATACAACTTGTAGAATAGGTATATTGACATAGAATAGTAGTTTTAGTTTCATGTACATATAACATTAGATAGTTTTAGTATTCTTGGGGCTCTTTCCTTCGCAAGAGGAAGAGATCTAAAGGCAAACATAGCCATTAAACCCATCGGGAGTGGCTACTCAAACGAGTTGGGATATCTAAAAAGCCTCGATTCGAGTCACATCCCCTTCCTTAAAAAAAGGTCCAAAATCTTGCATCAACACCAGGGAAGCAATAATTTTATCCTTCACCCCTTCAAAATATTTAGCAACCATGAAACAGTGATTGTCATTACTCTATAGGTGTTGTCACTTCATTTTTTTCAGGTGTTGTTAAAGGATGACTAGTAGTATGTATGTTCATATTTTCCCTACAAAAGATGATTTATCAACAACCTTCATCATACATCAGTGCTTTGTTTTAGATCATCTCAACAACATCTCAATTTCAATTTCAATTTTCTTTATTAGCGTCCTTGGAAATATCAAAATGTTGACGTAAAACGTGAGGTAAGCATCAACTTGAAATTTTTTTATTTGTTAAATATATAGGGGATAATGATAAGATACTATTGTAAGCTTGGTATTTCATCTTGTCTCTATCTTTCAAATCTAGCTCTCATCTCCTACCAACCCACTAGTTGACATTACCCAGCAAGCGAGATTCAATTCTTTCGAGCATTTGCACATGGCCTTATTATTTGCAACTTTTTCCCTCAGTCCCCAATATCCAAACAACACTCCATTACTTTCATTGTATATTATGAATCATTTGAAAATAACATTAATATCCCAGTTTCCTCCTGTGATTATTTCAATCCAAACATCAGTGTGCATAATTTATTCATTTAGAATTCTGAAGCTTTTGTACACTCTACCCTCAATTGATAGTCATGCTTCTACACCGATAATGTGCCCTCACCTCTCCCTCTCTCTATAGAAGCGTATCTTCTAGAATTTGTTTGATATAGAGGTTGTTTGATTTTCTTACATTTTAAATCCTTTTTGGGAACCTTAGTTAGCAGTTGATACATAGTTACTATATTTACAGGTTGCTACAACAGTGGGCTAGAGTGGATAAAGTTCAAGCATACAATACTGTTGTAAGAAGATGTTCCAAAGGTCATGGTGATAATAATGTTGATATGATGATGACATGTTAATATTTTAATCACCATTCACAATCGTCACAAAAAATTGCATTTTTCATAGTTTTCCAAAAGATAAAATTTGTTTTTCCAACTATTGATTAAAAATTTAACAAAAGTTTTCCACACATCAATTACCATGCTCAAAAGGAAATTCAATCTAATGATTGATGACAAGCAATACCTATCATGTTTTCACTTATATATGTCTCATATTCTTGGTACATGCATGCAGATTAGTTGCATTTAAAAAATATGTGATTTTTTGTTGCCAACTATACCTTCTTTGCACGAGGACATGCAAGAGAGTAAGCGTAGGGGAGAGGAAATGGTATTTGCATTTGTACATGGAAGACCATCTTGTATTGTATCTAGTCATCTCCATGAACAAGAATAACAGGCTATCAAGGACAAGGAGAAGACTTTTGGCAATTTCTCATTTATTTACATTGTTTTTACATATAAAATGTAGAAATTGATTTGTGGATGTCTCCAAAATTGTGGCACATCATATTTTCATGATACTTTGATGAGGAAAGCATTAAGGTATAATGAACAAATACACAAAGTTTCAAGCAAAATTAGTTTATAATTTTTTAGAAATTAAACATCATCACCTACATCCATTTTGTTGATATCTTGAAATTCATGCATCCGATTGCCGTGAAACTCCGAAGATGGAAGCATTAAGATAACATCAACAAACCTACAAAGTTTTGGGAAAAACCAATTTATAATTTTTTAGAAATTAAGCATCATCAACTACAACCATTTTTCTTATATCTCATGATATGTGCATCCGATGACTCTGATTTTGGTGTGGAGAAGCATTAAAATAGTAGAAACCTGACCACAAAGTTTCATCAAAATCCAGTTTGTACTTTGTGAAAAAATTGTTAAAAAAGTTTGTTGTTAAACATTTAACAGTTTGCTAATATACCTGTAAAAGTTTGTTGAAATTCTTGTAGCATATTATTTGTTATATATTAAGATTTATGCAATGGTTTCTTGTGATTTTTGGTAGATAAGGACATTAAATGGTGCTTAACACACCCACCTAAAATCACCTTAATCTGAAGTGTCATTTGCATGAAATTTCAATTTCTTTAAATTTTCTACAACTCCATGTATAGACTGCTACAAATTAGATAGTTGCAATTCCACTAGAATTGTTAAAAGGTTAATTTTGAAGGTATGTTGACATTGGGAATTAAACATAAGAATGATGAGTTGATTTAGGAAACCATGAATTAAAATATCATAAGTTAGATCACTTGGTTTTTCTCATGATTGTCTAAGGGAGACATGTGTTTTAAGGCCTTTTTATGAGAAATGCATTTTTGACAAAATGGGACAACCATTGTTTGAAAAAGTTTCAAAGTGTTATTTGGAAGGAATTTAAGCAAAGAGGTAGCTTGTATGTATACCCAACAAATGCATCAAATTCCTAAGACAAAATCAACACTGCCACACAAGAACCGGTGTTGAACATAACATGAAATAAGTCAATGTTGCCACACAAGAACCAGTGTTCAACATAGCATGAAATGAATCAATGTTTCCACACGAGGACCAACATTGGATGTGGAAGGGAAAGAGACTCCATAAGAACTTGTTGTGGGAAAAGGCAAATCAGAATTATTTTAGTGGAATCATTCATGGAAGGACAATGTACAAACAACAAGCAAATGATTGAAGCGGTAGAATGACAAATAGTGAGAGTGACATGGGAGATGGTATTCATGAAACTTGGAAAAATAGAGTAGGTATGGAAAATTGCATTCCATTGCACTTTTCGTCAAAGAGATACTTGGTACAACCATGTAGGTTGGATGCATTTAAAAAGTTCGGCGACTCTCTAATATCAACTCTATTGTGTTTGCATGAGTACATGCAAATGTGCAGGCATAGGAGAGATGTTGGGCCTCCAAATTGTCACCTTTATCACCATTCTAAACACCCATTTTCAGTCATTTTATTGTACTTCTTTATTTGTCAATTACCTATCTCACTCTGTTTCTTCATGAATGTGCCACTTTAAGCTTACATGTTTAAGTAGTCAATTATCATTATTTCCCTTTACTTTTGATGAATTAGAAAGGATTGTTGTTGGTTTTGTTGATGATGGCTTTCCTAGTGTTGTTAATGTGGTTCCTATGTAGTAACAATAACAGTCTCTGAGACTGGTATATTTACGCAGCTCTAGGAGAAATTCCAGAACATGGGTTTTGTTTCTAGGGATTCTAACATGGATTTATGTTACCTAATTCATACTAAGGTAAACTCCATTAGGCTTCAGCTCATGATCTACAGTTCAAACAACTCATGTTAATCATAATTGGGAAACTAACTTTAAACATGATTTGTGGACAAAGGAATATGAATCTGGAAAATATGCGACATGGGTTTTTCTTTAAAAAATCCCCAATTAGGTGACTTTCGAGTAGTTTCTCCAAAAAATTCCTTGATTGTGAGCTATGTGTGGTTCTTTCAAGCATACCTTTCTTGTTACAATTCTTGGCTAATAGCAATCCAAATCAAGCAACTAATTATCAAATGAAACAGTTCCAATATATCATGAGATGTATTATATGCTAAATAAATCCTATGTAATCTAATCTTGAGTTGTTATACAACCAATATCTCCCAAAAACAAAAAAGTCAAAATTTTGTAATCTATTTTTGGTCATTACAATCCAGATATGGGGGAATTAGTTTCAATTCACCCCCTGCTCTTTTATTGTATAAATGTATGGACAGATGGTAGGTTAGGGGTTTTTAATCCATGAAAACACCTCCTCATTAACTCAGGGGAGATCATGAAGCTTTTGGCTAGAATATAACTATTTTTCATGCCTTTTGAGACTATAACACACCTTATCTTCTTGCACAAATAAGTTATAATGTTAGTCTTCCAAAACAAACACGTGTTACCTGGCTAGTGAGTTTAAGGTTGGCCTAAAAACCAAATTCCCACGGTGAAAATAAAAATAAAAGGCATCAATGAAAAGCGCAAGGTCTGAACACTTGCTTGGAAAATACGGAAGTTGAAATGGTTCCTCATGTTAAGAGAAAATTTGCCCAGAAGTCATGTTATTTTTCACCTCTAAAAAGCTCTCCACAACTCAAATTGTGTAAATGAAGAGTTATCACTCCTATTTATAGATTTCAAGGTATAATTAAAACCCTAATTTGGTGATTTTTATGCAGTTTTTCCTCCATGTTCTTGCTATCAATCCTTGTATCTAATTTGCAACATGTTTTTTATACTCTAATGTTTTTTTAAGTGGTTGTTCTAATAGATTGAAGGGTTTCATGCCCAAACGAGCCTTCTTTTTAGGGTCTCTTTCTCACTATTAAAACTAAAAAAACCTTGAGTTAACTTCTTCCAGCTCGTAAAACTCTCACAGAGAAGATTTGAGCCATTCTTTTTATATCTTTTTTCTCACTTCCTAAACTGAAAAATATACCTCGAGTTTTCTTCATCTAACTCATAAAAAAATTTACAAAGAATATCAAGTTTACCTTGTTCCCCTAGTACTCATAAGAAAATGAGGCGAACATCTGTTGAGCATAGGTTTATCGCTTTATCTACACTCGATGGACTAACTATGGGAAACAAATTGTGTCGAGTATATGATTAAATATTTGTCACACCTAGTCACCAACCATGACAAAGATACCCCTTAAGTCTTTTTTAATCTCTTTTCAAACTCTCTAAATGTTAAAATACCATCAAGAGTACCCTTTCTGGACTCGTTAAACCCAAGTAGATTGGGAAAAATTTGGAAGAAAGCATGATTATTACTATCTGGTAGGGATTTTTGGTAACAGTTTACTGTCCATCCCTTGAACATGGCACTTATCCAACATATTCACCTTTTATCAACTTCCTCTTGTTGTTCTTGAGTCTAATTTGTCTGGTGTCCTTGGTGTCATGCCTTCTATTTTTCAAGAGATAGCCTTTTCTCTGTTGACCTTATCAACCATTTGATCATATGCCCTATAGCCCTGATTCAGTTCATCCTATTATTCTACACTATCTCCAAAATCAATCATTTTTGTCTTGTTTCACATCAATTGATGTAGGAATCATTATTACCTACCTTTGACATATCCCTTCCTATCGACTTCAAGACATTATCTGGGAAGCAGATTGAGAAACATCACAGTACCCTAGAGCTTGTAATCTGCAGTGGCAGGTTTTTATGCTTTTAATAGGGGGTTTTCATTATTGACTCCCAATTGAATGATTCTACGAGTGTTCAACATCAACTCCTTTATTCACACTCGCTATATTATACTGCGCATCTTGGAGACCATCATCCTTATCAATGTCCATCCTTGCATCTATTAATGATTTTCATCATTGACCAATAATTAGATGATTTTTCACATGTTCGACTTCAGTTCATTTATTCACATGTGTATAATTGTGTTATTTTGTGACGATGACAAAGACCTTGGGTAGAGGCTTACATCACTCAACCTTATTTCCTCTCCCAAGCTATGAATATTGTTTCTCAAGACAATTTATATCAAAGTGATCACACTATGACATAAATCCACATTGTGCTTATCAGTGGACACAATCTGTCATGGATCCCCAAGATATCATTTTGGTTTAGCTAATGAGCATGGGAATGCCCAAATCAGGACATGGTTTATATATGACATATGTTTGTTGTTTGCAGGCCTCCTTCCATTTTGACACTTTGAAACTCTCTCTCCTCAATTATTTTATAAATAGGAGGCCATCGCCTTCTTTTCTTACCTTAAAATTTAGGGGGCATTTGTTATCCATGAAAACACCTCCTCATCAACTCAGAGGAGATCATGAAGCTTTTGGACAGAATACAACTCTTTTTCATGCCTTTTGAGACTATAATGCACCTTATCTTCTTGAACATAGCATTATCACATGGGTCTTAGTGCAGTAACATACGTTAACCTAGCCAATAACTCATTGCCTCTTCATAAAACCACTGATACTAGACTTAGACACAAGCAAAAATCATGAGTTAACTGACTGTGATACCCTAGTAAACTCTAAAAAGGTGGAATTGGATCACCTCAAACTCATATATACATTTTTCATATCTAAACAAGTTAATAAAGTTGGATAAAGCATTAAAATTTGACGAAACATCATCCGTGCTATATATTTTTTCCAAATTACACTAAAGAAAGACTGAGAGTCTTCATAACCTAAATTATACCTATAAATTGAAGGCTAGGCCATTGAGAAAGGGATCAGAATTATTGTATTGTTACATTGTCGAGATTTCACTTTTGAGAGAGAGAGATTGGAGTTAGGAGCTAGAGGAGGTCATTCTACAATTGCCACTAGTTGTAATCTTTATCCTAATATATATATATATATATAATATATATATATATATATATATATATATATATATATATATAATATATATATATATATATATATATATATATATATATATATATATATATATATATATATAATATATATATATATATATATATATATATATATATATATATATATATATATAATATATATATATATATATATTATATATATATATATATATATATATATATATATATAATATATTATATATATATAATATTATATATATATATATATATATATATATATATATATATATAATATAATAAGATAGATATATATATATATATATATACAGAGAGAGAGAGAGAGAGATATTTCTTCCATACTATTGTTCGTTTCTTATGCATTTTGCACTTGTCTAATGATGGTTTGGAAGGTGGTATTTTATTGATTTATCCAATGTTTTATACTTGTTCATTCATGAATGTTTTGGATTGATATAGTTATTATGTCGTGAAGTTTGTATTTCCTCCCTTTGTGTGCAGGATTGATCTTTGGAGTTAGTTGGGATCTCTTCCCGACTATGTTGACTGCTCCAACTAATATACACAGAATTATCAACAGGTTATTCTTCATCTTTGCTTTGTCAAATCCAGTTTATTGCTTGCATTATTGAATGGTTCTGACCATAGAACAATGGGTTCCTTAACCTGTCTTCCTTATGTTTCCAAGAAAACCTCAGAGGGTTTCTTATTTTTCTAATCGAGCATAAATCCCTATAGTAGGTTTAAGTTAGGCTAGGAAGGGGTTGGCACCATAATTCTTGTAACATTTTATCTTGCATTTTGATTCTAGAAGTAATGCAATCATTGCAAGTTCGTAGTTTATCTCTGTAATGTTGAGCTAGCATGTGAGTTGTGATTTATGTAACATCCCTTGGGTTAAAATTTCATGTAATAAAAGTTAATAAAGGTAAAATTAGACCACGGGCAAGGGATACTTATTCCAAGATGAATGTTGGGCAAAATATCCTAGTGGGCATCACTTGTTGTGTTTTATGGCTAAGGGGGAATTGGCAAAAGGTCACAAGTCACATGTGAGGAGGAAAATGAAGGAAAATAATGGAAAATTAAAGAAATTAGAGTCCTCATCA
Source organism: Pinus taeda (assembly GCA_000404065.3). Classification (NCBI taxonomy): domain Eukaryota; kingdom Viridiplantae; phylum Streptophyta; class Pinopsida; order Pinales; family Pinaceae; genus Pinus; species Pinus taeda. The sequence goes on from APFE031736800.1 coordinate 104,206, forward strand.
ATTAAAGGACCTCAGAGCATCAGTTGGTGGATTTTGTCAGTTTAGTTTTGGAATTAGCCTCAAAGAGGAGAAGAACACCAAGAGCATAAGGAAAGTAAGCCAGCAAGGAAAGGAAAGTAAAATCAAAGAAGGAAAAGGAAAGGAAAGGAAGGTAAGGATCAAGAAGCTTCAACGAGAATACTTGTAGGTAACATATTGCATGTGTGATTTCCTAGCCGGTTTTGACATGCATGGTATGTGCATTTTGGTATACGGTTATTTTGTTGTCATTGGCATGGGTTTTGTTGGGATTTAACAGTGGATTATAGCTTATCCTTTCCATTTTTAGATAGCCATGGTGTGATGGGATTGTTCTCAATTTGAGCTTTGGATTTCAAGATGGTTTTGGAATCTGGGATGAGGTGGTCTTGGGAAAATTCCAAAGGTCTAGGAATCTCTCGACTGATAATGGCGAGATACACAGTAAAGCCTAAGGGTAGAGACATGAAAATTCCTCAAGGATGGTGAAGAAATGCTAAGGCATCCAAGCTCGGTTTGGTTTTGTGATCTCAACACTGGTTTAGGTGTGATCACAGTATGGATAGGGTGGAGGTGGTTTAACCTCTGGATTCCCTTGGTTATCTTTGGATTGGTTTATCCCATGAGATCCCACATTCATGCTTGGAATATGGCATGGTGGTGATTGGTGAAAGAAATATATGGTTCAGCCAATCTATGGCTAGGTGGTTCGTGGAAGTCCCAAACCCAGTTGGTAATTGCCTATCATTAATAAAAGCTAAGTTTCTCTTGGCTTTGGTAAGGAAATGTATTGGTTATTATATTCTTTAATGGTTGTGCTCTTATGGTTATTTATATAGTTATATGTTGGTTATAAGCATGGTTGCATGATAGATCTTAGTCATGGCTCTATTCATTATTTTACTCATAACTAAATAAATAATGAATGCAAGACCTAATTGATGTTATGACAGCTAATGTGAGAAGGTAGAGACCCTTCCTGTTAAACCTCAGATAAGTTTTCAATCCCTTATGTTCAGACTTGGATTCATGACCTGTAGGTGTATATCTACCAAATGTTTGACAGGATGTTAGTCAAAATTGGGGATGGTGAGGTCAAGTCCTGGTTCCAGTTTTTGTTTTACAAGAATTATCTTCATGTCTTTTATGAGTTCTGGAAGTTTCATGGATTTATGGGCAGTGGCTTAGCACCAACCCTGGAAAGTAGCCTTAATTCTCACAGCTGTCGACACAGCACTGGCAAAAAAAGGCCACAGTCACACTGATGTAGGCCTATGGGAGAAACTAGGAACCCATAGTGGCAAGGAGGACTTGGAAAGGGAGGAATTCGGGCTCTATGTCAGGGAAAATGTGAGTTGTCTCAGGTTTTGGACACCTAGAGGGGTTGGGTTACTCCTGGAGGTCCTGTGGTACCTAAGGGAAGTTAGTAAAGTCTTGTTGTGTCGACTCCATTTCCTTAAGGTCATATAGGAGGTTAAGTCATATCATAGTAACCCCTCATCTCATGTTTACCCCAGGTAAGCCGATGAAAGGGGGTAGGTTTGAGAGGAAGCGAAGTTACAGGGTGGTATCAAAGTGGGCTGCATTCTCTTTGGTTCATATTTGATGCCACAAGGTGGTATCGAAGCGTGGTTTCACTCTCTTTGGTTAAGCTTGATGTTGTTAAGGTTATGGTTGTCATGCATGGGATCAGGGTATACAGTTGGTATGATCATGCATGATGTTGTTGTGGCGTTATTTTATTACATGTATATGGTTATGATTATACATGTGCATGCTAATGTGGACTGATATTGCAGATGAGATAAGCCTCCCCTAAACAACACTAAGATATGGATTTGTTTTTGGTATCTATTTGGTTTATCTGACATGGTATACTTGCAGGAAGAAGATAATTCAAGATGAAAATCAAAACAGTAGAATACAGTTCACGTGACTCTCCCTACAGATTAGTTGGGTAGCAAGGAGAAGAGTATTCTCCTAATATACCAGATACATTGAGGAGCTTAAGGGTAGAGATCAAAAGTTGCAAAGAAGAAAATGATAGGTTGGTTGAGGCTCAGGAAAGACTTGCAATGGCTCAGGAGAAACATGTAGAGGTTAATGTAGCAATCCTTTAGAGATTTTCAGAGTTATAGAGACAAGGACATCTGAGGATCAGTCAAGAGTAGGAAGAGAAAATGAATGGAACCTATGGTAGTAGGTCTCAGTCTGAATCTAGTTTGGATAGAGGGGATGCAATTAGAGGTGGCAGATCCTTAGATAAACCTATCAGGAGGACTGGTATGTATGGGCATCATTCTTGTTCCTCATCCAGGAGACATCATCACAATCATCACCATCATCATCCTTATAGGAGGGGTGAGTATTTTCCTGAGGATTTCAAGAAGGTGAAGCCTCCAACATTTGATGGTGAGATGAAGAAGCTAGAAGATGCAGAGCCATGGTTCCTTGGAATGAAGAAATTATTCAGATTGCATAGCTATTTAGAGAACATGAAAGATAAGATAGCGATTATCAGTCTTAAAGGTAAGGCAGATAGCTGGTAGGATGATGTAACGAATGTCAAAGGTATTTGTGAAAAATACTTGATTTGGGATGAGTTCGAGAGGCTCTTCAAGAAGAAGTACTTATTAGAGAGGTATTGTGATGCTAGAGCTAAGGAGTTTTATCAGCTACAGATGGGTTCTATGACTTACGATGAGTATACTAGCAGATTCTTGGAGTTGTTGAGATATGTTCCATATCTCAAGGAGGAGAAGGCTAAGATTCAAAGATTCATCAGTGAATTGCCAACAACATATAGGTACCGGATTGAGTTTCATGAGCCTAGATCATTCGAGGAATCCATCCATAAATTGAAGCATTGTTATAAGCAGTCAAAGTGAAAAGCTAAGCCTAAACATGACTTGAAGGGAAATGAGAAAGTAAAAGGAAAATGGCCACCAAAGCGGGGAGGACCTCAAGGTGCAGGTGAGAAATAAAATTTTTCTCTTTAAAAGAAATTCAGTACAGTTGAGAAGGGACATGTGTCACAACCTAGAGAGGAGCATAATAGAGGTGATAGTAGAGCACCATTGCAGTGTTGGATATGTGGCAATGATCATCATAAGAAGGATTATCCATTTTACCAGGGAGGTAGGCCTCAGATCTATAGTGCTCAAGAGGCACAAATAGTTGGTGATGTTGGTCGTAGTATTCCTTGGATTTGTGCAGCTATGGACAATAGGAAAGCGAATCACCAGACATATGTCATTGAGATGGACGGTAATATTTGTGATAAAGTTATTTCTATTTTGATTGATCCTGGATATAATTATAGTTATGTTAATCCTAGCCTAGTGGATAAGTGTGGCTTGAGAAAATAAGTGCATGTAGAGTCTTGGTTGGTGTAGTTGGCTACAAGTACGAAGAAGAGAGTTCATCATTGGGTAAGAGCTTATGCATTTCAGTTGAATGTTATGCCTACAGCAACACATTTGAATGTACTTCCATTGGGATCGTATAGTATGTTTTTGGGTATGGATTGGTTGTATCTTCACAAGACCAAAGTAGATTTCTATGACAAGGCTATTGAGTGCCTAGATGATAATGGAGATAAGAGAATCTTGCAAGGGAAGAAGAAGCATACATCAGTGGGGATGGTCACAACTATGCAAGCTAAGCGCAGTTGCAAAAAAGTGTGTGTGGTGTTTGTAGTTCATATTTCCAGTGACAAGAGTAAGGATGTTGAGGATGCAGAAATGTTCAATAGGTACCATGTATTGCAACAGTTTCAGGATGTAATTCTAGCAGAGATTCCAAAGCTACCTCCGCACAAGGAAGTATACTTTTCTATTGAGTTGGTACCATGGCCAACACCAAGATAAAAGGCACCTTATAGGATGAGAACTTGAGAATTAGTAGAGTTAAAGTTGCAAATGAAGGAAATGCTTGACAATGGATACATTACACCAAGTGTATCACTTTGGGTTGCACCATTATTGTTTGTGAAGAAGAAGGATGGTACTCTTAGATTGTGCATTGATTACAAGCAGTTGAACAAGCTGGCGATCAAGAAGAGGTATCCATTGTCGAGGATTAACGACTTGTTCGATCAGTTGAAGGAAGAAGTAGTGTTCTCAAAGATAGATTTGCGATTAGGATACCATGAGGTATGCATCAAAGAAGAGAACATCTACAATTGGGAATCACAAATGTTGTTAGACCAAAACCTGCAGGTGTTAGTCAATGATCATATCGCTAGAGATAAGGATCCATGAGAGATGGTTAGTCCATGTCACGAAATAGACGGGGAGCATTGATTTATCCAATGTCCAACAATCTCCCCCCCCAATGCGAGCTGGGTGTGTATCGAACTCGTGACCTATGCTCTGATACCATGTAGGAGTTTACAGGGTAAGTTCCTTAGATCTAACATCAAAGAACGCTACTCACAAACAGATCATAGATCTGTACACTAGTATTCTTGACATGGTTAAAACCCTCAAAGAGGGAAACAGTCCACGACCTGAGCCAACGCGGCCACTTTAGGCAATATTATTAATAAAAAGAAAGAAAATTTACATAAGCTTCTCTCATAAACGGTCACAGAAAAATGACCCTCCATGCTCTTTATATAGATATCATGGACCAATCGGGTGTTGAGCCATGGATCAAGTATTAGTAATACCAAGGAGAGAATGAACTGTCATATCACTTCATGTCTAGAACATATCATGATCGTCAGATTATAAGTTACAAAAAGTACATACTAAAGAAACACACTTTACCTAACTATACACTAGACCAAGTCATACTTAATTATTTCATATGTGTCGAAATATCCTAACATTTAGGACCAGGTATTGGCATTATGAGTCTATTATATTTCCATTTGATTTGACTAATTCTCCAACTACATTTATGTGTTTGATGACTACTATGTTGCGTCCTTATCTAGACAAGTTTTTAATTGTATTCATTGATGACATATTGATATATTCTAAGAATGAAGAAGAGCATGTCAAGCATTTAGCAGTAGTGTTGAGATTGATAAGAGAGCCCTAGTTGTGTGCTAAGCTTAGCAAGTGCAATTTATTTCAGGCAAAAGTACACTACTTGGGACATGTTGTTTCCGAGAATGGCATAGAAGTAGATCCAGAGAGGATAAAGGCTATCATGGAGTGGGAAGCTCCTAGAAATGTGGATGAAGTCAAATCATTCATGGGCTTAGTAGGTTACTACATGAGGTTCATTAGGAACTTCTCATGCATTGCATATATTATTACATAATTATAGAGGGAAGGTAAGAAGTTTGAATGGATAGAGGAGTGTGCAATCAGTTTTGAGCAGCTGAAGTGTTAAAGATTGTAGATTTGGCTAAAGAGTTTGTAGTATATACAGATGCTTACAAGAGATGGCTTGGTGGGGTCCTTATGTAGGAGGGACAAGTGATATGCTATGAGTCTAGGAAATTGAACAAACACGAGTAGAACTATGTGACTCATGATCTTGAGTAGGTAGTTATTATTCATGCCTTGAAGATGTGGAGACATTATCTTCTTGGCAGGAGGTTTTTGTTGATGAGCAATCATAGTGGGTTGAGATATATGTTTGACCTACTAAATCTGAATGCAAATCAAGCTAGATGATTGGATACCCTTAGTGAGTTTGATTCAAGATCAGGTACATTAAGGGAAAGGAGAATAGGGTTATTGATGCTCTTCACAATAAAGTGTTGTTGAATCATTTCGTAGCAATGAGCTCATTTGGGACAAATTTACAGGATCATATCTTATAGGCAAGATAGTAGGATGAATGGTATAGGGAGCTTATGCTTAGGCTACAATAGGGTACAGATGATCAGGATGTGGATTATCATCTTACAGCAAATGGCTTGGTGAGATTTAGGGACAAGATCCATGTGTCGGATGATAGTGAACTCAAGAATCTTATCTTGAGGGAGTTTCATGTAAAACCATATTTAGGTCACCCAGGATATCAAAATACATTGAAAGTAGTAAATAATTCCTACTACTGGTCGAATCTAAAGAAGGAAGTGGTAGAGTTCATGGCAAGATGTTTAGACTATCAACGGGTCAAAGCAGAGTGTAAGCATCTAGGTGGGTTGCTTTAGCCTATTCTGATTCCAAAGTGGAAATGGGAGGTCATTTCCATGGATTTCATTACAGGTCTTCTAAGGGCATTGAGGCAACATGATTCTATCATGGTTGTGATACACAAGTTGAGAAGGGTAGCTCACTTCATTCTAGTGAAGACTAGATATTCAGCTAGTGAGGTAGCACAAGTCTTCATTAGGGATATCAGGAGATTGCATGGTGTTCTGAAGAAGATTGTGTCAAACATGGATGTTGAATTCACTTACCAGTTTTGGAGGGAGTTGTTTGCAGAATTGGGTACAGAATTGGCCTTCAACACTACTTATCAACCACATACACATGGATAGATAGAGAGGGTCAACAGGATATTGGAGGACATGTTGCAGATGTGTGTCATGCATCAGCAGAGGAGATGGGAGGATTACCTTCCATTGGTTGAGTTTGCATACAACAATGATTATCGAGAGCCACTGAGGATGAGTTCATTTGAGGCACCGTATGGGTGGAGTTGTAACACTCCCATCAGTTGGATTGATCCAGTGAACATGGTACTTATTGGACCGAGCATGTTGGAAAACATGGAATAGGAAATGTGAGTTATAAATAAGAATCTAAAGGTAGCACA